>ML782185.1:292149-302691 GCA_009831015.1 Picea engelmannii
CCCAATGTGTCGTCAACCCATTACTTCGGACCCCCTCCGCTATAAACCACTTACTACCATACCCCCCCTCCGACATACTGTCATACTAACATTCCTATACCACCGCCACCTCATCCCACTATCTCCTCTTTTAAGTTTCGTCTCATCACTCTGCCAGCATATGTCCCCCTTCACCTGTCGCATGTCATATCCTTTTCTCCTATCCTCCAATTACTACTCTCCACATCATCCCGGTACACCCGTCACCCATCCTTCACTTTCCACCTCACACCTCAAATGATCTGTTAGCCATTTATTATAGGCTAAGATATCCATTAGTTTTTTGACATGTACCCCATGCCCAATGGATATCCGTTCACTCGAAACTAGCCCTGTTTCCACCATTTGTGCATTGCTCACAGTTTCCACACACCAGAAACTCATCCTCCTCACCTTTTCAGTCAGCGACCCAGCCATAGCCACTGCCTACTAACACTTGTGTTTCAGATTGCAGGTACTTGTTGGATCGATGGCACCTAAATATAAAAGATCAGAAGTGGAGGAAAATCCATTCCTCTCACCTCATGTTGACCTTGACCAAATCCCATTGGCAGATAAAGACTGTCTGATCTCAGAGACCATGTGCGATTTCGATCTTGTCAAGTTGCATTCGTGGTTTAAAGACACAATCATGGATCAAAGTGACAATATTGGGCTCTAGGAGTCCAATCTCCCTCTGTATCGCTTCCCCCAAATCCACCATTTTCCCAAGTTCACCCTCAAATGCCAAGTTCATTACCTCCCCAATCAAAGAGCCATAGTTTCATCCTCCGGAGAAACTTTTTTCTTTATCACACCTGAGGCCATTGATCAAATGATGCAGATATCTAGAGTTGAATCCCACTCTCCCCTCACCATTGAAGTTCTAACATAAATGTACCAGAACCTGTCTTCCCCCCAAAGAGCCCAGATTTTTGAGCTTTTCCTCCCACAGGATGCACAATTCCCCAAGAAAAATCCCCCTTACCATTCCTCCCAGTTTTCAGAAAAAGGAAACCAAATTATTCCATCGCTATGTTGCTTGCTCAGCTATTTCTCAAACGAATGGGTGGATAAACTTATCTTGGGTTTCCTATCCATTTTCTCTGTTGAAGAAAAATCCACCATACAGTTTGACTACAACACTTTTCTAGCAAAGAACATCCATGAACAACTTTTAAAATTCACCATAGAGGGCATGTTATGGTATTCTTCAATACTGGCTTACATGTTCACCTTCTTTCAAGCAGATAGGATCTCTTTCCCAATGAATAAAATGGACCAGGATGACAAACCATTGGTTGTAACCTCTTGGACCTCGTTTCTCACAAGAAACTCCACAGAGTTTAATTTCAAACAGTTTATTGAGCAGTTTTACCATCCAGTGGTGAGCATGCTTGGTGGTAGACCAGAGCCAAGGATAAATGAAGAGATCCAGAGAATATTACACCTCTCGTACCTCGCCAAGTCTAGGGATTAATACTTGTATCAAAATCACACAAAAATCAAAGTATATGGGTGTGAGTTAGCTCCATACAAACTGTCCAAGTACTTGCATGTTAGGATATTTTCCCTGGAGTATATTAGACAAATGATCAATTCAGATGATATGCATTTTGTATCTCTGAAGAAGAAACAACAACTGAGAATCAAAGGGCAAATAGGACCCTTTATCTGCAACAGTCAAGCTATTGGGGAAGAGGCAGACAAATTATTAAAGGAAACGAAATTTAGTACTAGTTTCACTTGGCGCTATGATCTGTGTGGGATCATTTCAGAGATGAGAGCGAAGAACAAAAGTTCCCCGTATGCTCATACGCTCAAACCAGAAATTGAGAAATTTGTGAACTAGACAGAGTGGGAGGTGAACACTCTGGAAAACACTGAACAACAGTCTCATCTAACCATGATTTCACAAACAACCACTCCACAAGTACCAAAGGATAAAATACCCGGGAAGGATGTCTCTCCTTCAGTCACTAAAGTATCAGCAGAGAATTTATAGGTGTACAAGAAAATACCTAAAGCTACTCACACTACTGACAGGACTGGAGAGGAAGAGACCCACTCTACCATTGTAGTTGAAGGGGAGCATTCATCACCTTTCTCAAGAAGTCATCGGATGATGTCTACTTCTTGCTCAAAGAAGCAGACCGATACCACTGTGATCACCCAACCTCCACCAGGATCTGTAACACTGAGCATTTTTGAAAAATATGAATTGATTAAGAAGAAAAACCAGATGCTGACCAGAAGCACCTATGCTCAGTTCTGGAAGCAAACGTCCACAGCACAGCACAGATTGTTATCATCTTTTGATACAGAGAAGGGGAGAACGCACATGGAATTTTTGTAGGCACAAGTGCCCCATCTAAAATAAATCATTGATTACAAGAGGGCTACATTGGAGTTTAACACCAGAGATGTACATCAAGCTGATCAGATGGATATACACAAGCAAACTGGAGAAATGATTTTCTCAACATTAGCCAATGCTTCCACTTTTGCTGCCAAATTACAGGTTTCTCTGAACAATGTTCAAACCCAATTAAAGCTGGAGAAAATATCATCCTTTTCAAAAGATAACAAGATTAAGTCCTTAGAATAATTGGTGCTCAAAATTGGGTATGACCCCTCAAATGTGCAGCTGAGGAGTTTCTCAAGAAAAAGAATTTTGACATAGCATATATAAGAAAGCAACTTAAATTTCTAACTACAGAAGACTCACAGGCCAAAGAGATAGCTGAGACAGAAGGGGAGAATTAGGAATCGCTAAAGCTTATCATGGAACAAAATGCACAAATAAAAGAGATGGAAGAAGAGCTGGAAAGGTTAGTAAAGGAGAAGGAACAAGCAACACCTATGGAAGTCATCCCACTAAGTGAAGTTCCTCTCACGGGAGTTAGCACAACAACTGTATCAACAACCACTACAACAGAACTTCCATCAGCCACCCCACTAACAGCTCTGGAAAAATCTGTAGAGCTAGAAAAATCAATGGAGGAGATGACCCTACAAGGAACAGAGATGAATAGACTGAAAAAAGGAGGTTTTGAATCTCCAGGAGCTTAAGACTTCCTACTAGACAAACTACAACATTGAGAGGCAAACATCAGAAAAGCTCAAGCAGAAAATACAGCAGCTGCAAAAGAAAACAATGGTGGGAAAAACACTAGCTAAAGCCAAGGATAACATTTGTATGGACATCTCCAAGTCCATAAATGAAATTTGGCCCATGGTTCAAATTATGTTTGAACAACGGGAACTAGTGTTGAGGAGTAGGCAGACCATTGGCGAGATAAAGGGATAGCTGGGGGAAATTCCCATAGAAGCAAATGAAATCATTATATTTCTGAATTCGAAGACTAGGGAAGAGATAGAAGACCTGAAGATTGAAGATAGGACAGAAAGCATCCTCGAAGTCAAGAGGGTTCTGACTAAAAGAGGATTGATGTTGCAGCTGGAGGAGAACGTCCAGAACATGGACATCGGAGTTCAGAGGTTCTTCAGCAAGATCGATGCCTTGCAAAAGAAAGGTCTTCCTGGTTTACTGGAACTAAATGACAAGTTGATGACCCTCTCTGACTACAAGCAGAATATTTCCACGGTGGCCAAGGACAGTTCCAAGTTTTTAGGAATATAGGGCAGCATAACAGGCAAAGCATTTCTAGATACTTTGCAGTTGGACCTCAACATCCATCATGAGATCAAATATATTTTCACCACCAAGCAGACATTTGCTAAATATACAGAAATGGATGAAATCTATCGAAGACTGCTCAAAGTCGTCATTCCCAGTCAGCAAAGATGGGAGGATTTGTGCACTTTGATCGAATAAGGGATGAGGTGTACAGTGCAACTCAACATGTAGAGCAGTCAAATTCAAGTGAATGACTCACCAACGGCCTTCCCCAAAATCAGCATGAAAGATCCGATAGATCATCATCAGTTCCTACATTTTTGTATCTTGTTATCTAGTTAGTTAGATCTGGAACCTGCCATGTCCTGATCATAAATGACAGGGTCATTTGTAATTTTGATTATAAATACTTCAAACTTGGAAGTATTGAGGGTTGATCTTTACACCCAAGCAAGTTGTAAGCATTATAAGTTTTTATCAGAGATCTACCAGTAATAAAAGGACATTTCACAAGATTCTCGTGTGCTAGCTGTTGGTGATTTTTTCTCTCTGTTGAATGGTTTTTCTTGTCTTTGTAATCATTTATGTTTTCTATATCTAATCGTTTAAAAGAAGTTAAAGTTGCAGAATTTATCTTTGTATACTCTGTTTCTGGATTTTAAAGATCTAAATGTTTATACTCTGATGTTATGATTAAGAAATTCTTAAATGCTTCTTGATTATAATTGATTATCTCATATTTTTTTTCTATCCATCATTTGATTTCTAAAGGATCTAACAGTTGCATTATCCTGCCCTATGAAAATACCTTATAAAATATGTACATCAATATCAAGATTTATAAAACAGACCCCATATCCCAATGGATGCGTAATCGACATTTCAGCCAATTTTATAAAACAAACAACACAGTCTCATTTATTTAACTAGCCTAACATCTAAAATCTAAAACAAAGTTAAATTTTACAGAGAGATCCCTCTCTGAAACTGGAAGGGCTAGATCCCAGTTTCGAAGTGGTTGGATAAAGTTACCTCTAGTAAATTTCTTCTACCTAGAGACAACCTCTGGGAATTTACAGAGCAATAACATAGTGGCGACCATACTGGGGACTGAACAAACTTTATATATCCTATGATTTATTTTCCCTAGACAAAGAAAACTTTATTTCTGAATGAATTATAAAATCTAAACTTATATAGAGATAATGTTTGGAGGTTGTTAAAGTTTGTATATATTAGTTAAAAGTTTCTAAAAATAAAATTAAAATTAAAAACTATGGCTCCTAAAAGAGTTTTCACTAGATCTCATCCAGACCCAGAACCGACAATAGCAATAGACGATCCCGAAAAATTACTCAGAAAGAAAAACGTTGCAAAGGGTTCTGGGATTCATAGTCCACTTCATAGGTCCCCTTCTCTCCCAGAGAAGTTGGTTTCCCTTCAGGACCTCGATTTTGACATATATTTTGAACAAATCCTTTTCGGAACAAAATCTGATAGCTTTGTAAGTGAAACAGTTTTAGATCAAACCATCCTTCAACCCAGGACCCCTGAAATACTTTCTCCCAGAGCTGATGTTGATCAACAATTCCTCCAGGAATTGGACAAGCTAGAAGATCTAGTTGCAAATCTTGATAAAGCCTTAGACAAAGCTCACTTTCAGCAATCAATCAAACTTTATGCCTTGACTATTGCTGCAACTTTTGTTAAACCTAAAGCAGTTCATTCATCTCCTCCGAGCCCTTCATCTTCCATAGCTTTTGTCACCTCCCCTCCAATCACACGGGTCGTTGTCCAGCCTCCTCCACCAATCATGGTAGCAAGATATGCTCCATTGGTGTTGGTTGTTCCTTTACATTCCATGTCTCAATATTATCAAACTAGACTCCCTCAGTTTGATAGTACTAGTCCTCTGAATGCACAACAACATGTTGACAAAATGAATGATTATTTTGATTTGCAGGAAGTATATGAAGTTGATGTGAAGATGAGACTATTTGCACAGAGTCTGACTGGAGAAGTCAAAAAATGGTTCAAAACCTTACGGGTTGCTTCCATAACTAACATTGTTGCTTTTCATCGAAGTTTCCTTAACAGGTGGGAGGTGAAGAAAAATCCTCTTCAGATCTTGTCAGAATATGAGAATATCAGAAGGAACCAAGGAGAGAAAATGTAGGATTACTGCACCCATTTCAATAACCTATACAATGCAATTCTAGTTGATATCAAACCACCTCACGGTCTGGCATTGATAAAATTCCCGGATGGATTCGACAGTGACATGTCATATCAGCTAAGGGAAAGAAACTCTACTACTCTGGAAGACATACATAAAAGCGTCGTTAGTGTGGAAGCAAATATTTTATCTAGAAGAGTCAAGCAGAGAACAGAAAGGAGGGTCATGATTAAGAAATATCCTTCCACTTCCTCTTCAGATGAAAAACTAGATTCACTAGCCAAATCTATGGAGAGAATGATGGAGAGGCTTACTATAGCTGACAAAAATCCACCCAGGGAAAACCAAGCCGCTCCTCAGATTCAGAATCTGAACTTCAGAAGAAATCCTCCCCAGATCAGGCAGAGAGACCTGAGGGATCAAAGAGAGAAGAGGGGGCCTGATCAACAGATTAGAACACCCCTCCAAGAAAATTATGCTGATAAAGGTGAGGAGATAATCGAAGAATTGGATGATACTCATATAAACCTCATGGGCGTTCACAATGATGAATCCATTTTTATTACTCGGGAAGAGCATGAGCTTTTCCTCCTGTCACAAACAGAGGTAAATGAGGAAGCAAAGGAGACAGAATAGAAGGCCTTTGAAAATGCTATAATGGAGGTACACAGATAGTATAACCTAAGAATCAAGAAAGCAAATGGAAACCCTCCAAAGAAGGTTGTTGAAACAAAGAAGGCTACTAAAACTAAGAGAATAGTCGAAACCAAGAAAACCTCATAATCCTCTCCCAAGAAATTCCCTGAGTGGAATAATGTTGAATCCCCTACAAAACTAATTCCCGAAATTTTACAAAGAGAAAATCAGACCGAATTTTCATCAACTAGTCAACCAAGTGCTCCTGCCCGTAGAACCCCTATGGATAACCCAGAAGTGTTGAGCTTAAGAAAAACTTCCACTACTTTCAGCCTTGAAGGGGAACTAGCTAAATTGAATATTCCCATTCCCCTCTCCTAGATGATGAGAAATAATTCTTACAGGTCGTAAATGATTAAAGCTTTGAGCATCGACCCAGAGATAGGTATGAAGGCCTTGTATGTCGGATCTGCAAATCACTCGAACACGGTAAATCTTGCTAATGACTGACCAGAGCTCCTGTTTGGTCTTGAAGTTGATGGTCAAAATGATAATGGTTCCATGGCACCTTTTTACATCCGCCTAAATATCCATGACTTGATATTACACAATGCTATGCTAGTTTCGGGTGCCTCTCACAACCTGATGCCCAAATATGTGATGGAAAAGTTGGGACTCGAGGTCACCAGACCCTACAAGGATTTGAATTTTTTTTATTCAAGCAAGGTCAAATGAATAGGGCTAATTAAGGATTTATGCATCACCCTAGCTCAAATCCCAGCAAAGAGTATGGTAATGGATATAGTAGTTGCAGACATTCCCCCAAAATACGGTATGTTACTGTCAATATCATGGGGAGCTAAGCTGAAAGGAACCCTGCAACTAGATATGTCTTACGCCACCATCCCAATATTCGGACAACAGAGGAGACTGTATAGATAAACCATGATAAAGTATATGGTTAGCAATCAAGAAAAGCCACACAACTACCCACTATCCTCTACAGACTCTGATCTGGATTCTTTCATTCTTTACAATGATGGTGATTTGGAAGAACAAATCGCTTAGTTGGAAGATGATATGCATGATTCGAAAGAAGATAAAGCAATCACTAAGGCAAGAAATGTTGAAACTGTGGAAAGCGAGGAATTGCCAGTAGATTTTTGGAGCATGGATTTCGATGGTGCAATGAGTAAAGAGGGAGCTAGATCTGGATTTTGGTTACATAATCACAGATCAAGGTATTTAGAAATCCATTCTTTCAAACTGAATTTCCAATGCACTAACAACATAGCTGAGTATGAAGCTTTGATGCTCGACCTGAAACTACTAAATAAATTTGGTGCCAAACAGATTGTGGTAAGGGGTGATTATGAACTGATTATCAAGCAAATCAAAGGTGAGTATGCAGCTAAACATCCCAGACTTAGAGCTTATAGGAATGTTTTTTTGGATGCTCTTCAATGTTTTACTGAAATCGATTTGCAGGTAATTCCCAGGGGACAAAACATATTAGAAGATGAGTTGGCTACATTATCAGCTACTTGCAAAATACCCTTTCTTCCCACTCGCAAATTAACGGTGGAAGTGAAGTGCATACCAACCATTCCAGACAACATCAGGTACTGGCAGGTATTCAGGAATGACGATCAAATTGAAGACTTCATATAGTGTAAGAATGAGTTCGAATGTACAAATATAGACTTAGAAAATGATGATGATGATGTAAATAAGTCTATTTCTAGAATCGGTAGTGTAAACAACGTAGATTATGAAGGTTTGAATGAAAATAAAGTAGATGCAGATGAATTGAATGAAAATGAGATAGATTTTGGTATTCTACAGTTGAAAAATAATGTATTACCTAGAGGTTTAGTTCCATTGGAAGACTTTTTAAATTTTAATGATGTAGCCAAAAAAAAAAAAATTGAAGCTAGTGGTAAAGAGGTTGAAGAGTGCAACATAGGAACAGAAGAAAAATCCAAGATGATAAAACTTTCTAAATCTCTAACCCCTGAGAAAATACGCAAATACATTGAACTTTTTAAGGAATATGTGGATGTTTTTTCTTGGGGTTATGAGGACTTAAAATCCTACGACACAAGTATCATACATCATCGGATTCCCATAAAATAATAACACAAACCTTTCAGGCAGAAACTTAGGAGAATCAATCCCAATTTGCTTCACCTGATAGAGAAAGAAATTAAAAAGATGTATGATGCAAAAATTATAGTCCCCTTGAGATTTTCCAAATGGATTTCTAACCTATCTCCTACCAGGAAGAAAACTGGTGAGATCAGACTTTGCATAGATTTCAGAAATCTAAACAAAGTCTCCCTCGAAGACAATTACCCTTTGCCCAAAATGGACCACATTTTGCAAAAGGTAGTTGGGGCCAGTAGGATCTCCTTACTAGACGGTTTCTTGGGCTGAAACCAATTCCTTGTCCACCCAGACGATCAAGAGAAGACAACATTTACCACACCTTGGGGAACCTTCATGTATGTGAAGATGCCCTTTGGCTTGATGAATGCGGGTGCCACTTTTCAAAGGGAAATGGATATTTATTTTGTGGATGAACTTGGAATATTTATATTCATATACCTGGATGATGTGATTGTATACTCCCAATCTGATGAATAACACATATAGCATCTCAGACATGTGTTTGAGAAGTGCGGAAAATTCAGGATTTCGTTAAACCCAAAGAAGTCTTTTTTCAGTTTAAAGGAAGGAAAGTTGTTGGGAAACATAATATCTAAAGATGGAATTAAAATAGATCCCAGCAGGATAGAATCCATACAAAAGGTGGAACACCCTAGGAACATCAAAGAGCTACAATCATTCATCGGTAAAATAAATTTCCTTAGAAGGTTCATACCCAACTTGGTTGAACTTCTTAGGAACATCACTAATCTGTTAAAAAAAGACACAAAAATCAAATGGAACACTGAATCCAAAAAGTCATTTGAGCAGGTGAAACATGCACTCACCCAAGCCCCAGTTCTGATCAGCCCAGATTACACCAAAGACTTGTATCTTTTCTCTTTTGCATCTGAACACACCATAGTAGCAGTGTTTTTGCAGAAAAACAGTGAAGGGTATGAACAACCCATACCATTTTCCAGCAAAGCTTTGAGAGATGATGCGTTGAACTACAACATAATGGAGAAAAAATATTTTTCCCTGGTAAAGGCCATAAAGTATTTCAAAGTCTATATTCGCCATTCTCACACAATTGCATACATTCCAAACGCATTGGTAAACGATATCCTGACTCAGGATAATCCAGATGGTAAGAGAGGAAAATGGATTGCAGTTATTCTAGAATATGACATTGAAATAAAACCTACTAAACTGATCAAAGGACAGGGTTTGGCCAACCTAATGGCTGAATCTAATTTTCATGCTCTAGATATTAATTTTTTGGCTGCAGTTGACGAACAGGAAGAGCAGGCGACTGTTGATTAAGGTTGGTTGTCATTGATGTCAACCCTTGAAGAAAGCCCCATAGCACAAAGGTTTGGGTAATGAACCCAATATTGTTTGATGTAAATATGACTCATTATTTTTTTTTCATGGTTAATAAGAAGTAAATATGGATGAACTTCAAAGTGGTCCTCTTATGGTGAAAGCCATCATGGGAAGACGCTTTATGGAGTAAGAGAACCCATGCTTAATTGTGGAATAATGATATGAAGGAAAGTTAATTTGGAAGGGAAACTATCCTATATGGATAGTGCTTGTCATGTCATTTCCGGTGGTATGCGGAACGTCACATAATTCCTCACGGTTAGAGAGTTATGGCCATGAGAAGTTGGAGACCCCAGGTTTGGGTAATGGACCCAAGTTTGTTTGATGGGTAATGGTATGAGTTATGATATATTTTCAGATAATACTACTCTATATGGATATTACATTTCATTCCATTTTTTTTGGTATGTAGAACGTCACATAACTCCTCACGGTTTGAGAGTTATGGCCTTACGAAGTTGGAGGACCCTCATATGTCATCTAGAAGCCCCAAAAGGTCAAAGTAATCAAAGTGGTTTAAGAGATTTTAAAAGGT
>ML782185.1:325641-351751 GCA_009831015.1 Picea engelmannii
ATCAAGTTGGTTTTGGTGAATTCGAAAAACACACAAAAGGTGTAGGTTTGAGAATATTAACCAAGATGGGTTATGAAAAAGGAAAGGGCCTTGGACGTCAAGGTCAAGGCATTGTAAATCCCATTGAGGTTGAGGAAAGGCCTTGATACTTAGGATTGGGATATGAAAGAGGGGACCTTGGAGAGTCTTCCAAGATGGGTTCCAAATCTTCGGAAGCAAGTGATGCTTCAAATGGCCGACTTAAGACATTGCAGGAACACTTCACGAGAGGAAATGGCGCACCACTTCAGAACTATGGTAGTGAATGCAAGTCGTCTCCAAAGAAAAGTGAAGATCAGCATGGAAGGTATAATGGTCATGTTTTTGTTAATTCTCCTTTTGATTATAACAAGAATAATCAAGTAAACCGGAACTTGTGGAAACTTTATCCATGTGCTTATTGTCTTTCACCTAAGCATTGTGTTGCCAAGTGTTGGAAGAGACAAACTTTGTACAGGAAACCTATGTCGTCCAAGAAGGAAACACGACATAAAGGCTCAAGTCCACAATGGAAGAAGGAGAAGGTTAAGTAGGTCTGGATGCCGAAAACTCGTTGTACGTCCTGCAACAAGAGTGGACATCAAAAGGCTAGTTGTTGGAAGCTTAATTCGGAGCTTCGTCCAAACAAGGGCAAAAGGATTTTGCATGCACCCACGAAGGAGGAAGGATTACCAGCAAAGCAAGACGAACACCGCGAAGGAAAGAAAGCAGTCACTTGGTTCTGCCAGAAGTGGATGTCTCAGCTTCATTGTGTTTTGCTTCCCCTGATGTAATCATATTTCAAGAGACAAAGAGCAAGCCGGGTGGCCTATCCCGAGCTTGTCGAGTGGTTAATAACCTTTTGGGGACCAAAAGGTCTTATTGTTGGGAGGTGTGATCCGAAATCGGATTCAGAAGGTTGTCAGGGAATGAAAAATGCTCAAAAATGAAAGTGCTCGGAATCCAACAAAACCAACACCATTGCGTCCATCTCGTCTTCCTGATTCCGGTGGTATAATTTTTATTTCAAACGGAGTCCGTATGAAGAAGATATCGCATTCTGTCCGCCAAGCCAAACAGGCAAAATTTTGGATGCTAACTGTACCTATCCGTACAGTCCGTACAAACATGTTTCAGTCCGTACATGACACGTGGCACGTTCGTACAGGTGACACGTGGCAGTCTCAGGAGATGACACGTGGCGGAATCCGTACAGGACACGTGGCAGCCTCAGGCAGTGACACGTGTCAAGCAGTTTTGGCATTTTCAGCGTACGGTTGGACCAATCCCGAGGTGACACGTGTCACCACTGGAAGGGTGACACGTGGCACGGATGATGTCAGCATCGTACAGCGGATGACGTGGCTCGAGTGACGTGGCAGCTGACGGAGCATACGGCGGATGACATGGCTCGAGTGATGTGGCAGCTGACGGAGCGTACGGCAGGATGACGTGTCATGATGACAGAGCGTACGGAAGTGACATGGCAGCGACGCGTGGCAATGACGTGGGTGAATCAGCGATGGACACGTGGCATCTTCTGGTTGGATGGCGTGAACGAATCATCGGTCGACACATGGCGTGCATCGATTGGGTGTGAGGGTGCCACGTGGCCCAATCACGGGTTGCCACGTGGCACCCCGGTTTTTGCCAATATTGGCTGTATTAAAAGTTAATTTGGGGCCCGGGGATTCGAACCCCGGACCTCTTCCACGCTATGCCTTAACACCGTGTCCTCCGACCGTTGGACCACACATTGGTACTTGTAATGGAACGGGGTTTAGTTTCATTTGAATTAAAGTATTGTAATGGGTGGTCGGGGGTCGGGCCGGGGCTTGGCCCCGACCCGCGGTCGTATGTTGTGTGTTATATGATCATGGTGTATGCGTAAAGGAGCGTGGGTTAATACATTGCCCGTAACCTATGTTATGTGACCGTTTACTATGTGCACAGTTATACAACGGTTTAATGTTTAGTTATATAAATGGTATGCGGTTGACGGGGTTTGTGTTAAGCCCATAGGTCATATGTAATATGCCAATGTGACCAATGCTGCGCGCAAAGGGGTAAGGCCAGCGCTAGCCCTAAAGGGCTAGGCGCTTGGCCATATTACGCCCATATGACCTAGAAAGGGGGCGCGCGTGCGGTTGAAGGGGGATTAAGCCCAAAATGCAACTAATATATGGTTGAAAGTGGGTTATTTAACCACTTTTTACTAATTAAATGTAATTTAACCCATTTTTAATGTAATTGGGGGTTATTAGGCATTTTTAGAGCCTAATTCTTGGGAGGAAGTTGGAGATTGAAACCAACCTTCCCCACTATTTAACCAAGGCCATGTTGAGGCCATTTGGGGAGAGTTTGAAGCCTTTGGAGAGATTTTGGACAGTTTTGGAGAGCAGAGATGCTGAGGCAAAGCCAGGTCTAAGCCAGTTTGAGGCAAGGAAGCTGTTGAGGTAGAGATGCTGTCGGACGATTTCTGAGAGCTCGGGACATCCATTTCAGGTGTCGTAAATTGTGCAAGATTCTAGAGATCATGGCAAACAAGACCAGATCAGTCTAGGAGCCAATCGGAAATTGTAAAGATGTACTAATAAGCTTTTGAAAAGAAATCAAGAAGCCTCCCTCACAGAGAAAAGGCCCGGAGACGTAGGCAAAGTTGCCGAACTCCGTTATCAAACTTGTGCATTATGGTTTGCTGTTTTCATTGTTTTTCAGATCTGAAATTATGTTAATGGCTGTATAATTCATTTATTTTCTCGCACTTTCGTTAAGTTTCCCAATGGTGAATTAATGCATGCGAATAAAACTCAACCATAGTCATTTCGAAAAATCCTGACGGATCAATTCTACATACCATTTCCCTTTTCATTCAGGTTTTGTGTAGGTGATATTGATCGGGTGGTTGAAGTTCGCAGAGAAGCCCCTAATCTACTGACCAATGCCACCAAGTTCCCAAAATAAAAACAAAACCAGATAGCAGCCATAAAGCAATGGAGGAAACCTTTACAGACATCAGAAAGCAGGTTCTTGGCACTTCACAAGGAGAGTACCATCCCCAGGTGGAGCTGATGTTATAACCTTATAATTTATAGGATCATCTGGTGACTGGAAAAAAATTTCACTATTGATGTATGTTGTCTTGCAAATAATATTTCATTCCTGCAAATTATTTTCAAAAAGAAAGAAAATAAATGAAAATAAAGAAAAAAAGAAAATAAAAGAAAGAAATGAAATGAAAAGAAAGAAAAAAGAAAAGAAATGAAATGAAAAGAAAGAAAATAAAAGAAAGAAAAGAAAAAAGAAAAAAAATAAAAAAAGGGCACAAAAGAAATGGAGAAAAATCTCATGCAATAATAATGACTTGATCCATACAGTTTAAACATGGCCAAGTCCTTTTGAATTTATGTTGATAGGTTTAGTGAATAAGCCTAGATAAAGTGTTTAATCTTAACCAGGTAGTTAGGTTAGCTAGTGAATAAATTTGATCAAAATGTTTAATCTTGATCAAATAGCCCCAGGGTAGAGTAATTTCTTAGCCCAATAGACTAATCTAGGCTAAATGTGTAGGTAGGTAGGTTAGGACATAGGCTAGCCAGTTTTTCCTTCAAAACAAATTCTTGATGTTCAAAGAAAATTCATGATGTTGATGTTGAGTTGTGTTTCCTAACCCCATGGTGACAAAAAGTAAAAGGAAGCAGCAAAAACCCACAAAGAGAACGTTATCCTAAGTTTTGCTGCAAATTCTTGATTCACATGCAGAGAGTAAAGAGTGCCCAGAAATATACAGTTGATCTAATGGCGTGTATATCAACGGTGGACAGNCCCCCCCCCCCGGTTGTTCTACCTTTAACGGGAGGGGGGGTCCGATGTGAATAATAAAGAACATGTTTAGATCGACGGTTGAGTTACTGGCTCCTAGATCTATGACTGAGATGAAATCCTAGACCCCCTCGACTATTATGTATTTAATGGAAGGGAAGGGGTCCGATATGGAGATTAATAAGTGTGCATGGATCTATGGTCAATCAGATAGCGCGTAGATCGACGGTTGATAAGAAATTTTGGATCCCCTCGACTATTCTGTCTTTAATGGAGGGCAGGGGTCCGATGTGGGCGGTTTTCCTGACGGGCCCCATCCCAACGTGTCGTCGACCCACTACTTTGGACCCCCTCCACTATAAACCACTTATTACCATACACCCCCTCCGACATATTGCCATACCGGCATTCCTATACCATCGTTTCCTCATGACGTCACATCCCACTATATCCTCTTTTAAGTCCCATCTCATTACTATGCCATTGTATGTCCCCCTTCACCTGTCGCATGTCATGTCCTTTTCGCCTATCCTCCAATTACCACTCTCCACATCATCCCGGTACACCCGTCACCCATCCTTCACTTGCCACCTCACACCTCAAATGATACGTTGGCCATTTATTACAGGATAAGATATATGTTAGTTTGTTGACCTGTCCCCCGCGCCCAACGGATACCCATTCACTCAAAATTAGCCCCGTTTCCACCATTTGTGCACTGTTCACACTTTCCACACATCAGAAACTCATTCTCCTCACCTTTCCAGTCAGCGACCCAGCCATAACCACTTCCTACTAACGCTTTTGTTTCAGTTTGCAGGTACCTGTTGGATCGATCGCACCTAAATCTAAAAGATCAGAAGTGGAGGAAAATCCATTCCTCCCACCTCCTGCTGACCTCGAACGGATCCCACTAGCTGATAAAGAATGCCTGATCTCAGAGACCAGGCGTGATTTCGACCTTGGCGAGTTTCATTCGTGGTTTAAAGACACATTCATGGATCAAAGCGACGAGATTGGGCTCTGAGAGTCCAATCTCCCTCTGTATCTCTTCCCCCAAATCCACCATTTTCCTGAGTATGCTCTCAAATGCCAGGCTCATTACCTCCTCGGTCAAAGAGACATAGTTGCATCCTCCAAAGAAACTCTTTTCTTTATCACACTCGAGGCCATTGATCAAATGAAGTAGATATCTAGAGCCGAATCCCACTCTCCCCTCACCATTGAAGTTCTAACAGAAATGTACCAGAACCTGTCTTTCCCCCAAAGAGCCCAGATTTTTGAGCTTTTCCTCCCACAGGATGCACAATTTCCCAAGAAAAATCCCCCTTACCATTCCTCCCTATTTTCATAAAAAGGCAACCAAATTATTTCATCGCTATGTTGTCTGCTCGGCTATTTCTCAGACGAATGGGTGGATTAACCTATCTTGGGTTTCCTATCCATTTTCTCTGCTGAAGAAAAATCCACCATCTCGTTCGACTACAACATTTTTTTGGCAGAGAACATCCATGAACAACTTTTAAAATTCACCACAGAGGGCATGTTCGAGTATTCTTCAATATTGGCTTACATGTTCACCTTATTTCAAGAAGATAGGCTCTCTTTCCCAACGCAGAAAATGGACCAGGACGACAAACCACAGGCTGTAACCTCTTGGACCTCGTTGCTCAGAAGAAACTCCATAGAGTTTAATTTCAAACAGTTTATTGAGCAGTTTTACCATCCAGTGGTGAGCATGCTCGATGGTAGAATAGAGCTAAGGATAAATGAAGAGATGTAGAGAATCTTACACCTCTCAGACCTCGCCAAGTCTGGGGATTAGTACCTGTATCAAAATCACACATAAATCAGAGTATATGGGTGTGAGTTAGCTCCATACAAACTTCCCAAGTACTTGCCTGTTAGGATATTTTCCCTGGAGTATATTAGACAAATGATCAATTCATATGATATACATTTTGTATCTCTGAAGAAGAAACAATAGTTGAGAATCAAAGGGCAGATAGGACCCTTTATCTACAACAACCGAGTTGTTGGGGAAGAGGCAAAAAAATTATTAAAGGAAATGAAATTTAGTACCAGTTTCACTTGGCACTATGATCTGTGTGGAATCATTGCAAATATGAGAGCGAAGAACAAAAGTTCCTCGTATGCTCATACGCTCAAACTAGAAATTGAGAAATTTGTGAACCAGACAAAGTGGGAGGTGAACACTCTGGAAGACATGGAACAACAGTCTCATCTAACCATGATTTCACAAACATCCACTCCACAAGTACCAAAGGAGAAAATACCCAGGAAGGATGTATCTCCTTTAGTCACTAAAGTATTAGCAAAGGATTTCCAAGTGTACAAGAAAATGCCTAAAGCTACTCACACTACTAACAGGACCGGAAAGTAAGAGACCCACTCTACCATTGTAGTTGAAGGGGAGAATTCATCACCTTTCTCAAGAAGTCATCAGATGATGTCTACTTCTTCCTCAAATAGGCAAACCGATACCATTGTGATCACTCAATCTCCACCGGGATCTGTAAAACTAAGAGTTTTTGAAAAATATGATTTGATTAAGAAGAAAAACTAGATGCTGACCAACAGCACCTATGCTCAGTTCTAGAAGAAAACATCCACAGCATAGCACAAATTGTTATCATCTTTTGATACAGATAAGGGGATAATTCACATGGCATTTTTGCAAGCACAAGTTCCCATCCAAAAGAAATCATCGATTACAAGAGGGATACATTGGAGTTTAACACCAGAGATGTACATCCAGCTGATCAGATGGATCTACACAAGCAAACTGGAGAAATGATTTTCTCAACATTAGCCAATGCTTCCACTTCTGCTACCAAATTACAAGTTTCTTTGAACAATGTTCAAACCCAATTAAAGCTGGAGAAAATATCATCCTTTACAAAGGATAACAGGATTAAGTCCTTAGAAGAATTGGTGCTCAAAATTGGGTATGACCCCTCAAATGTGAAAGCAGTTGAGGATTTTCTCAAGAAAAAGAATGTTGACATAGCATCTCTGAGGAAGCAACTTAAATTGACAGCTATAGAAGACTCACGTGCCAAAGAGATAGTTGAGATAGAAGGGGAGAAGGAGGAATCGCTAAAGCTTGTTATGGAACAAAATGCACAAATAAAAGAGATGGAAGCAAAGCTAGAACGATTAGTAAAGGAGAAGGAACAAGAAACACCTATGGAATTCATCCCACTGAGTGAAATTCCTCTCACGGGAGTTAGCACAACAACTGTATCAACAACCACTACAGCAGAACTTCCATCAGCCACCCCACTGACAGCTCTGGAAAAATCTATAGAGCTAGAAAAATCAATGGAGGAGATGACTCTACAAGGAACAGAGATCAATAGACTGAAAAATGAGGTTGAGACTCTCCAAGATCTTAAGTCTTCCTTCTAGACAAACTACAACATTGAGAGGAAAACATCAGAAAATCTCAAGCAGGAAATACAGCAGCTGCAAAAGAAAATAGTGGCAGGAAAAACACTAGTTGAAGCCAAAGAGAACATTTGGATGGACATCTCCAAGTCCATAAATGAAATTTGGCCCATGGTTCAAATTATGTTTGAACAACAGGAACTAGTGATGAGGAGCAGGCAGGCCATTGACAAGATAAAGGGAGAGCGGGGGGAAATTCCCACAGAAGCAAATGAAATCATTAGATTTATGAATTCGAAGACTAGGGAAGAGCTGGAAGACCTGAAGATTGAAGATAGGATGGAAAGCATCCTCGAAGTCAAGAGGATTCTGACTAAAAGAGGATTGATGTTGTAGCTGGAGGAGAAAGTCCAGAACATGGACATCGGAGTTCAGAGATTCTTCAGCAAGATCGATGCCCTGCAAAAGAAAGGTCTTCCTGGTTTACTAGAACTGAATGACAAGTTGATGACCCTCTCTAATTACAAGCAGAAGATTGCCACGGTGGCCAAGGACAGTTCCAAGTTTTCATAAATACAGGGTATCATAACAGGAAAATAATTTCTAGAGACTTTGCAGCTGGACATCAACATCCAGCACGAGATCAAATATATTTTCATCACCAAGCCGACATTTGCTAAATATATAGAAATGGATGAAATCTACTGAAGACTGCTCAAACTCACCATTCCCAGTCAGCAAAGATGGGAGGAGCTTTGCACTTTGATCAAATGAGGGATGAGGTGTACAGTTCAACTTAGTATGCATAGTAGTCGAAGTCACCTGAATGACCCACCAACAACCTTCCCCAAAATCAGCATGAAAGATCTGACAAATCATCATCAGTTCCTACATTTTTGTATCTTGTTATCTAGTTAGTTAGATCTAGAATACGCCACATCATGATCATAAATGATAGGGTCATTTGTAATTTTGATTATAAATACTTCAAACTTGGAAGTATTGAGGGTTGATCTTTATGCCCAAGTTGTAAGCACTGTAATTTTTTATCAGAGATCTACCAGTAATAAAAGGACATTTCACAGGATTCTCGCGTGTTAGTTGTTGGTGATGTTTTCTCTCTCTGTTGAATGGCTTTTCTTGTCTTCATAATCATTTATGTTTTATATATCTGATCGTTTAACATTTTGAAACAAATTATTCTTTGGGAAATTATTTGAAACAACTCTTCCATTCTTATTGAGCTTTGAAATGTTTTAGGATTCTATGAAGATATAGCATACCTTCAAATTTTTTATGAATCCTCTCACGGGGGAATCCGTTTTGGATTTGCAATGAGGGTATTTGATTGTCATTTAAACAATATTATAGGGATGGGTAATTGGATGCAATGTCTCTTGTACTATACATAGTTTTAATATGCAACTCTTGATGCATTTGTCCTAATTTCTATATTGAATGTGACTAAGAAAATAACGAGAACCAAATCTACAAAATCTTCAACAATGTAAAGAATTGTGAAGTGAAATCTAAATTAGAAGTTGTGATATATGATATGAAATCTACACCATTTCAACTATGCATATGGATAGATGAAATTTCAGTTATAGAACAATTTTGGTGTGATTACAAATTTAAAATTACATCCATCCATAAATTGAATTCATCCAAAATTGTTATATAATTGAAGTTGTGATAAGTGATACACAATGTTTTTAATTGGTCCATTGTTCAACTTCTAGCAAATTGGATTGTCCTATTATTCTCATCTATGTCAAAGGAGTGTTTGATTTTTCCTATTCACATACATCAATTGGCCATCACTATTAAGATATATACACTTTTCCATTAATTGGACACCTACACTTTGCCATCAACTGGCCATCAAAATTAAATTTTGTACTCATCTATAGTCCCAGTGTTATCATTGAGAAAAATTAGTCATAGTATACATGGCACCTACAAGGATCTGTGAGCATCCCTGATGTGGTGCTAACGGTGTGGGTGCTAGTTGCCAAGCCTATTTGAAACCCATTAGGAACAATATTTATCCTTGTCTACCTAATATAATGGCCAAACTGGGCATCTGCAAACTACTACAATCAAAGATAGTCATTGATTATCCCAAGCAAATTATTTACATGGAATAATATAATATAAAAAAATGTATGCATTGGTCCATTTAGAATGAATTGAAGTATGTAATAATATAATATAAAAAAGAGCATGCTTAGCTAGTGAATAAGTTAAATAGAATGATAATGCATTGATGGAATAACATGATATAAAAAAAGATCATGATTAGTCAATCAACAAAAAATAGTGTGAGAATGCATTGAAGTATGGAATAATAATAAAAAAAACATGTTTGAGCATTCAACAAAAAAGAGCATGAAAATGCATCGATAACATTATTGAAGGGGCTTGTATAAAATTGAAAGGGGCACAATGAGGATGGAATGGATCAACCCAATAGGCAAAGTAGTGTGGATCAAATTGGTTTTGTTAGTGTTGACAATATATTAAGGTTTAGTCTTTCTAACTCCAATTGACATAATGTATTCAATTAGTATGAAGAATTAAATGTTTCTATGATCGAGGTGGAAGATCTAATAGTGAAATATTCCATTTGATGAAATGGTCCACAGTTCAAGCCCCTTTAGAGCATGGAATATTAGCAATCAAAGATCCAGTACTAATTAATATAGTGCATTAAGAAAAAATCCTCTAGATAATGATCTCTATGGAAAAGGATTTATGGAAGAAATCTCTCTACAAGAAGTATTTTGTTAGTGGAAGGTTGTGTTTTTTGGATTCTCCCCTCCTTTAAATAGGGTAATCCCCTATTTGAAGACTCTACATAGTTGTGATTCATATTATGTGAGGTTTCCTTTTATGGATCTTAGGAAATGGGAAGCTCATCAGGATCTAGGAAGATATAATTATGGGCCATCCACCTCTCCATCAAGTGGTTTCATTAGTTGGTATCAAGGAATGGCTTATGGATAATCTGATATCCACTTTATTTGACCTCTCAAATAAGGACTCCTTGGGATTTGGGATATGGATAGGTTGGAATATTCTTAATCCTCCAAAACATCTTAAGGATCAAATATCTTCTCTCTTTTCTTTCCTTCATGGAGAATCTCCTTTAAACAATCTTATAAAAGACTCAAGGGGATGTGGGTTAGATAGTAAACCTACTCAGTCAAGCTAGGATATGAGATCAAGTTGGCATCCTTGGAATCTTTGCATCCCTCGTCTATTTGGAAAAATGTATGGTATGGTGACTGTCTCCCCAAAGTAAAATGATGCAGTTGGATCATGGTTCACGGAAAACTATTAATGGCATAGAATCTCAAAAATAAGGGGTATGAAAGTTCATCCCACTATTTTCTTTGCCTTGTAGAGGAAGAAACCACTAGTAATATATTTCTGAAGTGTGAATTCACCAAATAGGTATGGTCTCTATCCTTTTTGGAGCTTGTAAAAATGGTTCTTGTCCCACAATATTGGAAACAAATGTTCATGAATTGGCCAAGGATATACCTTGGATTGCTAGCCAAGAAAAAATTTCTTCAAATTATTTGGATTGTCATTCCTAGATACCTTTTTCTATAAAATGGCTTGTAGGAAATCACAACTTATTTCGACAGGAATCCCCAACTCCAATAGGAGTGGCCGCTCAAGAAAGAGGGTTGTTGCAAGAGACTATACGATCAAATATAGTATGGAGTATCTCAAAGGAAAATTGTGAGGAAGACAATTCATGGATTGGAGCTATCATCCCATTTCAAGAGTCACAATCTAATATTTAGTTAATAAAGAGAACCAAACCTTCCAAGTGGAAACTTCAACTAGGAGACAAGGAGCTCCTCCAATGACAAAGAGGTAGACTACAATATATGCTCATTTGTATGGTGCATAAAATGGAAATCCATGGGTGAGGGACTTATATATAACCCGAAAGGATAGATCTAACTAGAGTTTGCTTGGGAATTGGGGACATTGACAAATAATGAATGGAGGCATGGGGAATTTATAAAGGTCTCACTCTATTAAAGGATAAGGAAGTGTTTGAGGCAACAATGATTGGTGATTTTTCCATCATTATTATATCTCTAGTGCAATGTGTCCTTTAAAGAAACATTAGTCTTGATCCAAAGGAGTGTAGAATTAAGTCTCTATTTTACAAAGGTATCCTTCTTCTAGGTGTTTCAAAAGCAAAATGAGGTGGTCAATAAACAAACCAATTTAGGTGCATGGTTAGGAGAAGGAATGTTTATGATGAATGGAGGGTGTTTATCTTCACATCCCTCCTATGACAATATTTCATTTATGATGGAGAATTTTCCAAAGAACAAGTGTCTTGACAACTTTTCTAATAGCACATATGAGTTAAAACTTCAGTCTACATTACTCCTTATTCCATCCTTAAAGGCCTATAAAGTTATGGACAGTACGAACTTCATGTGGGCACTTGCATATGGATATTTAAGGAGGAAGGTTTGATATTTATTTATGAATGTCATCATGGGTTTTGTTATTAATCCATTGGAAGTCAAAATTTTGATAGACATTCTCTTGGTCTATGTAGTCAGTTGTTGTTGGATTACAATAGGTTTGGGCTATTGCACTACTCTCTTTGAAAATATGATTCACTACCACTATAAGAATTATTATGTCTTATGCAACCTCAAGGAGGTCCAAATTGGTTTAAGAACATGCAAGAAGGAGATGGATGAGGTGTAAAGTACTATAGTTAACTCCACCATCAAATGGAGTCGATGGAAAGATGAACTTGAGCGTAAGTTGAAGGTCGAAAACATGATAAGAGACACATGTGACATGGAAACAACAATGCAATTATTAGAGCTCAGAGAGTTATTAAAGGAATTCTCTGCATTTAAGGTCATCAATCATTAACAATAATTCTCTGTAACTTCTACAGGAAGTGGTGTGTCCCCCTTCCACTCTGTTTTTTTATCCTATAGATCCTTTGGTTAGTGGGTTCTCTCAAGTTCAATATAAATATGTGTAGTCTAAACCCTATGTTATGGAGACAAAATCCTCATTTGAAACTAGGAATATCGATGGTCAAGTGGAATCTAGAAGGAACTTTGAGTAATCAACCATGGAGTTTCAACTAGGCTCGAATGGGCACTTTGAGTAATCAACCATGGAGTTTCAGCTAGGCTCGAATGGGTAGAATTTTATATTTTTTCCTTTTTGTTGTTCTGTCAAATATTGGTCTTGTTATTTTAGCATATAAAGCAGTATACATGTCGAGGACATATATTCTAGGTTAAAGTAGGAGATGCTATAAAAGTTTGGATGAAAAACAATATTAACTTCTTTTTTTTCCAAAGGGAAAATTTCTTGATTATATTGATTATATTGATTATATAATGTGTTCTCAATACAGAGAATTTACAAAGCTCAGCTAAAAAAATGATATCTGTCAAATGAACTTTCACCTTTAGTGGTCTCTCGACTAGCATAGGGGGGAAGTTCATATTAAGAGAAAGAGGACTGCTAAGATTCTGAAAAAGATACAAGTATATGAGGGGAATATAACTCCAGTAAATAAAGAAAAAACAGTAGAATTTTCAGTGATACATCGGCTAGGAGAAAGTCTTCAAAATTCAGATCAAAAAATACCGCTAAGATGGAGAGAGGATCTTAAAAAAGAGTTAGAAAATGTGGAGGGACCTCATGGCCATATAACCAAAGGTTGTATGTTATAATGCTCACTTTTTTTTTAAGAGTTATCTTGGATAATTGATCTGTTGATTTGTTGTGTTCTCGATAGATATGATTGAAGCTAAGTTTTTTGAAAGTGGGTAGGAGAAGTCGGATTATGTCCTTCCAAGACAGAAGGGGGATGTCTTGTAGATTGCCCATGTTTTTCAACCACTCAATGATTATTTTGGAATCTCCAAGTATCTAAAGAGCTTCGATGTGGAGTCTAGAAGCCAAGTAGAGTGTGGCCCAGACGCCCAATAATTATGCCCTGGTGTTGGTGCCTGGACCACAGTTAAAGGTCCATCTATAGGATGAATGTTTTGTGATTTTTATCAATCCTCCAGCGCCGCTTTGAGTGCCATTTGATAGCGTGGATCCATCAAACCAGCCTATAGGTGTGTCCTCTAGATCAGGAGCCCTCTTTTTAATCTGTAAACTTTTATTTCTAGTGTGGGTAGCAGTCCAGTTTTTAAGTAAACCAAGCGTTTTGTAAGATGTAGAGTTAATAGATGGAGTCCCATTTTCAAAAGAAATTAATTTTTTGTCCAGCCAAATAGACCAATAAACCAGGGAAGGAAATTGCTTTAGATTTTTCTCCCTATGGGTCCAATATTCAAAACAGTCCTCAAGTGTAGGCCCGTTCCAAGTAGTTTTAAATTTTAAAATGGAAGCAATTTTGTCCCAAACTTTTATGGTGTAGGGGCACTTGATGAATAGGTGATCCGTTGTTTCTGCATAAATAAAGAAGAGAAGACAAATGTTTGGCCTAGTCCAACCCTTCCTTTGAAGGATATCCCATGTATTCAATTTGTATTCAATCATGAGCCAAGAGAATATTTTTAATTTGGTAGGTAGGTGCAATGTCTAGAGGTGTTTTCTCCAGCCTCTAGTATTATTGTGCCAGAGAGAATTTGAAATGGTTGTATAAATATTTTGTACTATGAGTTTTCCAGAGTGATCTCCCCCACACCACAAGAGCTGGTCATCGGAGTCATTTAAAATGATACCTAATAGTGATAAGTTTGAGCAGAAGGCGTTACAAAATATGGAAAGATATGCGTTGAGTCCCAGAGAAGTGTTGGGTAGCCACTTGTCAGGTGAAAAAAAGTGGACAAGATCGGTCTCTGGCTTGGAATAAGTAACAGGCGTTTTTATTGTGCAGAAGCGTAATCAGTAGTGGAGGCTGAGTGTTGGAATCACCCATACCAAGGATGTGGTCATGCCCAAGAACAATGGAATGACCCGATCTTGGCTGCCAGCATAGCCAATGGGTTATCCAATGTTTAGATTTATTTAAATTTCTCCAGAAGATAGAAGACGCCCTAGTGATATCTGAATCAAGCTAACTAGTAGGGTAGGTACGAGCTAAGGTTATGGTATGAGCTAAGTTAGGTACGAGCTAAGGGTAGATACGAGATAAGGTTACCATGGTACGAGCTAATGTCTTTATTGGGTGGGTCTTGACTCCCATTCTGTGCGGTAACCCGTGGTAAAGAAATATTTTCTCCTCTAAAAAGAAGCCATCTAGAGACTGTGTGTTGTGAGAGGTACGTGTCCTTAATAATTTATTGCCAAATGCTAAGAATAATCATCACACGCTAGAGGGAGTTGGTTGCAAGAGCTTTGTTGAAGACAAATAAATTTTGAATCCCCCAACCGCCTTTTTTGGGGGGTTTTGCTAAAGCTTCCCATTTGCATAGGTGTTGTTGGGAGTGGTCTGAGCAACCTTACCAGAGGAATTTGTATGTCAATTAATAGAGTTTGGTGAGAATTGTAGTAGGAATGGATGCAAGAGTCATCCAATAAATGGGTTGTCCTTCCAGGACAACTTTGATGAGTGTATATCGACCTCCAAGCGAGAGCCATCTCGTGCACCAGTGACCTGTCTTTTTCTCAACTTTTGCGATGAGCCAGTTCCAGTCTGCCAGCTTGTAGGAGTATAATTTTAAGAAGTAGCCTATGTACTTAATACCTTAAGAAATATGAGTAAAGGTGTGGAGAAAAATACCTCTCAGCTGATTCAAAGTTTGTTGTTGAAGATTTTCAAAGTGGAAGTTCAATTTTTCCCAATTGATTGCCAAACCCGAGGCGTTGCAAAATATTTTTAAAATCTCTTTAATATCTTTCCATTCCTAAAGGGAATCATTTGTCATGATGAGAACATCATCGACAAAGAGGAGTTGTAGAATCTTTATCGTCCTAGACACCTTACTACCAATGATCTTTCCATCATCTTGGCCAAATTTAAGGAGCAGACTTAAGGCTTCCATAGCCAGAATGAAAAGCAGGGGTGAGAGGGGGAAGCCCTGACGAAGGAATCTGTCAATGCGAAAAAAGGAGGAGGATTCGCCATTAATCAATATGGAAATGTTAGCACTAACTACACATCTCATAATCCATTTGATTAAAGAATGGATAAAACCCATCTAAGTCAGGATCAATATGAGGAAATCTCAGTCTATGCAATCAAAAGCTTTTTGGAGGTCAAATTTGAGGATAAGCGCCTTTGAATTTTTAGATTTGATACTGTGTAGGCACTCCTGGGTATTGTCAATGGAATCTAGGATCTGGTGTCCTTTTAAAAACACCAGTTTTTCTTTTGAAAGGGTCTAAGAGAGTATGGTCTTTATCCTGGTCGCAATGATTTTTGAGATGAGTTTATAGTAGAGATTGCAGAGTGCAATGGGCCTGTAATCGAAAAAGGTAGAACGATTGTTTGTTTTAGGAATGAGAGTAAGGAAATACGAGTTCAAAGCTCCAGCCACCTTCCCACTAAGTCTAGAGTCCTCAACAAGCTCCATAATATCCATGCCAACCAAGTCAAAGAAGTGCAGATAAAATTCTATTGTTCAGTCGTCAGGGCCTGGACTTTTATCTTTAGAGAAAGATTTTAAGGCAGCCCGGATCTCTTGTATAGTGCAGCGATTGTCAAGAGTAAGTGAATCATCCTCAGTAACAGAATGGGGAAAGAGACTAGCCAAAGTGACCGAAGTCTATAAATTTCCAGTAGTTTTCTCCTCAAAAAAAGGTTGAAAATGTCTTACAGATGTTGTTTTTAATGCATGTTGTCCACTATGACAAGTATCTTCTGCATCAATAATCTTCCAAATGTGATTTTTTCTCCTGCATGACCTAGCAAGGTTATGAAAATCTAGGTGAGAAGCCAACCATAAGCAAGAATAAATCAAGGACCCCATTGCATATCTTTGTAAGTGTGTGGGTAATGACCGTCCGACCAAGGGGGGGGCGTAACAAAAAGGGTGCTTTCTTCTCCCGACCTCGTCATATCGCCATGTCGTTAAGTAGAGGAAGAGCCCTCGAGCAAAGTTAGTTTATTTGATAGCTAGGAAACATATAACTTTTTGGATGGAAGGTGCATTGCTATACTATCTATTACTCCAACCATATTGTTGGTATGATCATTCACTAAAATGAAACCTTGTGGATTTTGTTTACTAACTAGGCTAGTTCCTCAACTTGACCTAGAACTAAAACTCATTTCTCCACTTCAATATGTATATTCATAGATATATTGACTTTCTCACAACCCCCAGCTCTAGAGCTAAATAGAGATACATAAAGAGAATAGACGAACGAGGCATTGATGAAACAAACGAAAGTACCCTGGTTGGAAGCTTGGGGATGGCGGAGATCAAACTGTTGTTGGAAGGGGATTCTTTTTTTAATACATGCTTCCTCCACCTTCTTTTCTTGCTACTCATCCTATGCCTCTTACTTAGCCCGAGTCATCTTATTTATTGCATCTTGTAGGTAAACCTTATTTGTAGCTCACTCAACCCTATTCTATAGTGGCTTATTTGTCTAAGCAAAAGGCCAATATTTCTTGTTATAGACCTACTTTATTTATGTCCCTCACTATAATATGTGCTTACTCAAGCCATGTACTAGTCACTGGCACATACGTGCCAAATCTTAGTGGAACCTGTTGCAGTTAGTTATCTCATCAACCCGCCCAAATGGCCTCAGTTACTTATTGCCCATGGTTGGTTCTCTACCTCGGGGGTGAATAATTCACATTTTTCATTAGGGAACTCGATGATTTAATGCAGGTTCATTCCTTCCAATAAGGAAAATGGGAGCAGGATAAGCAACACTAGCCGATTCAGTAGTTTCTTCATATTATTTTGTTGAAGAACCAATTTCTCATGAACCATAACCCCTTTATTTATAATCTTCAGAGCCATCCCTACCCTCCCTCCTGGTGTCATCACCCTTGTTTAGCAAGCCTCTGAGTATGAATTTAGGATCCTTTTGACTCTTTTGACCTTACCATTGAATCGATAGGTTGGGTTCCATCAGACGTGTATTTGGTGTTGAGGTCACCACTCTTGATCCAGTTTTTTCTACAGCGTTGTCTCCAAGTGGCTTATTCTTTGAGAAGAAGTTGATTTCTTTCAGTTTCCAGTCCTTTTAAGACTAGGCTATGGTCACCAATGACACCCGCATGCGCATCTGCTAAAAGAAGGAATTGTATATCACTTTCAAGATCTAGAGGCCTTTGTGCATTGTGTCTCTTATGGTTGGCTACCCAAGATTTTAAATGGGATTTAAGGCTCTTGAGCTTCCAAATAAATCGATGATGAATACAAGGCTTAGATAAATAGGTAGGTTCCTTCCACACATCAACAACAATGGAATTGAAGTCAGCTTCAAGAAGCTAGCTCGAATTGAGTTTGAAAGGGTAAGTGATCTTGTGAATAGATGAGTCCAACTGCAAGATAATCAGAGCATGATCTGATAAAAAAGGATAATCCACTCAGGTGTGGATCCTATCCTCCGTAGAGATTAAGTGTTCAGCAATAAGGAAACAATCAAGCTTCTTAGAGATAGCATCAGGTCCCATCTGCCCATTGCACCAAGTGAGAGCTAAGAGTTCTAGGGCGTAGTCCACCAGGTTGTGAGCTATGAACATAGTGGTAAAACAATCTGCTAGAGTGTCTTGTGTAGCAGATACCCCCCAGACTTCCCCAATGGATATAGTGAGATTTAGATCACCTGCTATTATCAAATTTTCCAAGTCAAGAAGACCCCGATCAGCTACCTTTTCCCAAAAATTATGTTTTTCAGTACAGGGACTGTATACATTGATTATATTTATCCTTTTGTTGTTAAAACGACAAAAACTGGACAGCAATATGCCTCCACAACAAAGGTATGAAGAAAAATCATATTTGGCGGGATCCCAAGCCACAACCAAGCCCCCAGAGGTACCAAGTGAGATTATTGTGCATGTGTGCCAATTAGAGTGAAACGGATTTAAAAAGGACCTAGCCTTTTTGTTGTCAACAAGTGTTTCCTGTAGGAAAATGATATCTGGAGAAGAATGTGATAGAAGTCTTCTGAAGGAGGAAGCTTTTAGGGGGGGGGCACCCCTCTGATGTTGAGGGAGATAAATATCATGGATTTTATCTTTCTAGGTATTTCATGCCTCTAAGCGCCCCAATGTCAGTAAGAGAATGTGAAGGAACCACAAGTAGAGTAGATGAAGAGCCCTCCTTGCGACGGTAACTACGAGTTTTGATCGAAAGATGTTCAAATCCATGCCCTCTAGTCCAAGTGAAGTATTTTTCAGAAAAATATGATGAGCTCTCTGTAGAATCCAATCATGTTCCTGTGTCTGGAATACTGTGTAAATTATTACCCATATAAGTGGGTAAGGGAGTGGGGCTTAAGACTTCTTTGTATGTAGGTAATAAGGTGTCAAGAACAACATCAATCTTGCTAACATCATAGATGATTTCGCTGAGACCCGGTAAGAGATTAAACTCCTCCAGATCATGAGAATGTTTCAGAGTGCTCTCAGTCGCCAAAGGGGAGGGTATGGGAAGTGAGGTAGTAGTGGACAAACAAGATGCTAGCGAGTGATACGAAGATGTGGTTAATTCAAGAATAGGCATAGATGGTTTATGATGTGTTTCTGACAAGTAGGAAGAGTGGGAGAAAACCAATGTGGAGGGTGAGACAGATAAAGACAAGGTGCACGACAACGTCACTTCAGGTAGGCCGGGATATGTAAGAGAGGGTAGCGAGACAAGTGGTAAAGCTTGTGTAGTAATGGGTATATGTGAGGGTGGACAGGGATACTGATGTAAATGGAGGGTTTATGAAGGTTCGCTAAGGGAGTCCCCTCGAGGAAGAGTATTTGATCTCTTGGTAATATGTGTAGAGTTTTCTAAAGAGTCATTTTCCCAAGAAGAAAGTGAGAAAAAGAGAGTTGGGCAGATGATCTTAAGCTTACCTATGATGGAGTCTAGGTCAGGTGAAATGCCATATTTAGGGTAGTCTGGAAGATTGATATGTGTATTCAAATATGGGGAGTCCAAATTGGTAGCAAGTTCAAGCATGGTTTCCTCCGGCATTTCATCTTCAAGAGCACCAGTACAAGACTTTTGCAGGTGGTCAGTTTGTCTGCAGAGAGAACATATGAATGGAATTTCGAGGTAGTCAAGATTCTGGTGAGTAAGATGTCCTCTCTAATCTATATCCAAATATTCAAGCAGACCCTCGTGAATGTCTATTTCTACTAGAATCCTTGCCAATTTTTATCTGGGCCAGCAAGTGTCTTAGAATCCACACTGATAAAGCGTCCCAAGGAGTTCCCAATGGCCATGAGATATTTTTCATTCCAGAGTTGAAGAGTGTTGGCATAGGGGCAGACCCAGGGTTCAACGCTTCAACATCACACCAATAAAACCCTAACTATCGGCCCTTTCAGCAACACCTGCGAAGCAGATGAAGTCTCACCTGAGGTAGAGGCAAGGGTGGTTGCAGGACTCAAATGTCTGCAATCTAGATGGGACACAGATCTGTGATTACACCACTCTAACAAAGCACTTAGCAGTTAGCATTCATCAGTATTTAACCCTTATTCACATTGCATATCCAAACCCTAATTACAGAACAACGCAGTATTCAACTAGATCTAACACATCTAAGCACTTAGCATATGGAAAGAGATCAGATATAGCATTCATTCACATCACTAAGCACTTAATCTATCATACCAGGTTCATCTAAACATTCAATATTGCACTAAGCTTAAATCATATGGACAATATAACAACCATAATGCACAAAGTAACCATAACATAGGATATACGTGGTTGACCCCAGCGTGGGGCTACGTCCACCAACTCTTCTCTTCTTTATTATCTTCTGTCAATCTTCTTACATGCACAGAGCTCAAAAACCCCACTCCGCATAGGACAGGAGATCCGAGTGCACCTCACCAAATCCTCCTTCCCCAATTTAGTTCACAACACAAATCCTTCTTACACAATCTGCACACAAGCTTCTTACAATCACTTGCACTTAGCTCTGCAAGTCTTAACACATAGTATCCACAAAGCCTCTAGCTCTGCACTAAGCCGATTCTACCAGGTCTCTCTACTTACATCGCCTAGATTTCTATTTATACATTACAAAATGGGCCTAAACATGGGTAAACTCGTGGGCTGGCATCCCATGCCCATTACATAAACCCAAAACCCAAAAGTTCCCTAAAAAGGGGCCAAGATCCTACGATCTCCGCTTCGCTTGGCGCTCCGTCTTCGACCAGCCTGTCGAAGTCCCAAAAATGGTCAAACATGACCAATGTTCTCCAAAACTTGGTCGAGGGCCAACATGCCCCCAAAACTCACCTGTGACTCGTCCCGAGTCACTCTACTCTGGGTAACTCTGCCTCAAACGCCTCGATCTTGGCTCGAGCTGCTTCGACCTATTGCTTCTCCAAGGCCTCCTACTCGGCGAACTCCTGAATAATTGCCTCATTCATAGGTCCTTCTAAGCGTTGTTTAACTGCAGTGACTGCTTGTTCTACTTCTTCTCCTAGTCCTTCAATCTCCTCAAAAAGTAGGCAAGCTACATCCTGGACTGGTTTGAGCTTCTGAGTTACTTCCATGACTTTGCTATGTATGGCATGGATCTATTGTTGAGTCATGCATTGTTCTTGGGATATTTTCATTCGCTCCACCGTTGGCAAGGGCTTCAACTGAGCTTGTATTTTTTTTTCTTTCTACTTTTCTTCTTGGAGCTGCAACTCTAGTGTCTTTAGTTCAGGGTCCTCAGTAAGGTGCTCATAATTCTACGCACTTAGATTGCTAAGTTTTTTACATTCCAAGGCTAATGCCTTGATTCTCTGGATTGTGCTTCAGGCGGTTTCTTCTCATTGGTCTCGCACTTCCTGCAAGGTGCTTGGTACTGCTTGTAACTCCAATTCTACTACTCTCTGTTGAAGTTGTTGGATGGCTGCAGCAAGCTTCACTAATTGACTCTCCACTGGGTCTTATTCTATATGTTCTAAGCCTGTCACAGAGTGAAGTGCTATGTTGACTGCTTCTTTAACTCCAACCTGCTCCGTGAGCAGTTGTTCTTTCTTCTTCTGGATCTACACTTTATCCTCTTCGAACTTGATTTGGAGGTCATCCTTCTCTTGTTGCGCAACTCAGCATTGCTCTATGTCTTCCTCTTGTGCTTGATTTAGGGCCACTGTGGCTTGTTCTTTTTCTTCCTACACGTGATGAAGGCGAGATTCAGTTGCATTAGCTATTCTGTGAAGTTGGGCAGGCTCATCTCCCAACTTTGTTTCTTCTGATGGCGAGGGTGCAATGGACACTGTGTAGCTGGAGTGAAGGGCTTGTTGTACCCCTCTCAGCTCTACTTCAATTCTTTCATACATGGTTTCTTGTTTTGCTTCATTTATCTGTAAAATATCTTTTGAGGCGTCTGATACAGTTCCGATAATGAAGTCGAAGTCATCGACCATGAGCACAGTCTGTAGCTTTGGCTTACTAGCTTTGGACTTCTTTCGTGATGTAGGTTTTGTTGGGGAAACCTTTATTTTCTTGGATGTCTCTGCCTCTTTAAGGGGGTTCCTAGGCGGTGTTACTTCGCCCTGCTTCTGCTTGTCTTCTTCCCCTTATTTCTCTTATTTGTCCATTTTTTCTTCTCCTCCTCCGCTAGGTGAATATGATGCAGTCTCTTATGATGTGTTTTGTATTTCCTATACATATTCCTTCTTTTTCTTCCTGTTATTGTTGGGTGCATCATATTCTTCGCGAGTAACCACCAGACTTCCAATGAGGTCGAGGTCAGACAGTTCTGCGTGGTTAACTGGCACTAGGAGTTCTCTAGGCCACTCCTTGGTGATTTCCTCCATGTCCACCTTGGTGAGCTTGTAATAGGACCGAAGCTCTTCTTTATGTTCATCTTTGTGCACAGTGATATATATAAAATTCCTATCTGCATGGAACTTCGCAAATGGTCTGAACCTGTCTAGGGCGTTCGACATCATACGAGGGAAAGACTCAATAGCCCTATTTAATTGCAGGTAGTAGGTATGGAACACCGTGTTCGACTGCCCTTGTTTCCCCATATCGCTCGAATACCATAGCGTGGTGAACCTCATACCTAGTGGCTTGAATGGCTCAATGTCAGGGAAGGTCAATCCTTCTGGAATCTCTCAAGCAATGAACACAATGAGGATTAGCAGCTAGCTAAAATGGAACGCATAGCCCTAATCCTGAGCTTTGTGGCAGTTATGTTCTAACTAGTTGATGAGGTAACTCGCCCAGTTCATTTGTAATCCTTCCACACATTTTCCTACAAGGTCAACAACGAACCCTGTGACCTGCGTGGGTCTGTTATTCCTTACTATCTTACCAGTGATCAACTGGTAGGCTAGGCGCACTGTGCCATTTTGGATGGAGGCTACCTTGTAGCCTCACTTCCCCTTCTCAACATCAACATAGGTGTCTTTAATCTTCTGCATTAGAGCACGATCTATAGCCTTCCCTAAATAAAATTCTTGTGGGTCTGGTCCCTGCATGCTTAATTTGGTGATCTTATGGATCAACATCAGATCGACGGTGATACGTCTGTCCAACCACAGATAACCACCATGGAAGCACGACAGCAGGAGCTTAACGCACGCGTTAACCTCCTAATGTCTTCCAAAGTGTGGTATCTTCATCATGTTCAAGATACTGGACCTCTTGATGTCCATAGTCCACGGCTGGGGGATGATATTCGACTTCTTCCCCTTGGTCTTGGTCAAATATTTGTGAGGTGAGAGCATGCCATATCTCTTATGGTCTCCTAGGTTATAGTCACTGATATTCAACGTTAGAATCCTCTCCAACTACGATCTGACTATGCGTATTCCCTTTGGTAGGTACGAAGTGATGACTGTGTAGTCGAAGTCCCTCGGGACACTGTCATGACTTACCACACCGGCCAGGGGTGGGATGTAGTCGGGCAAGATGGATGGGATTAGCTTCTCATTCTCCAAGTCATCACGATGCTTCGTTCGTTTCTCGATCGCAGCCTGGGATGGTCTAGATCCACGAGCAGTCGAAAAGGATGCTTGAATCCTCTCGTCGATGAGGCTTGGATGCCTGTGGACATCACCTTCTCAGCCATAAGGTCTATTAGGATCTCTTCGATGGATTTTCTTGCTGTGCTAATTTCGTCCGACATGCACACTCGAGATCTGATATCTTAGGTCGGTGAACAAACACTCAATGTAATAGAATGGATGGAAAGGTCTCAATGATCATTGTGCGAAAGCAACTAATTCTCTGTGGGCTCAGATAATCACAATTGGAAAAAGTGTTCTCAATGCAACACTTGACAGGATAAATAGACAATGTTGTAACAGACTCTATCAATGGGCAGGAACGCCTCAATAAATCTTATTCCATCCTTTATGGTGCGGTCCCAATGGTCCAGTGGCGAACGTTCTGGCAATAACTGTGTTTCTAGCCATTCTAGAGCGTCGTTCTAACGGTTGGGATGCCTCCAACGGTCATATTGCTTCACCATGGCGAAGTACCAATCTTCATTGTTCTGATATCCCGACGGAGTTCCAGTTCTGCAAACCTTCTTTTTGCGGGGTCCTCTCTGGAACGTTCTATTACTTTTCTAACTTTGCTTTCTTATTACTGATATTTCTAGCCTTATTTCCTGTTGATCAGGGGATCAAATTTTGCTCAAAAATTCAAAGTGCTCAGAATCGCTTCAAATTGAACGAGAGCGTAGGCCTCGTCGTTGCGAACCCAACACAACTCATTTCATTTCAAATGGATGTCAGGAGCGAGAGATATCGCGATCTGTTCGAATCGTCAAACAAGTAAAAAAAAAAGGACGCTGACTGTGCAGTCTGTACATGCTAACGTGGCAGAGCCGTACAATGACGTGGCAGAGGCCGTACGTCCATACGCTAATGTGGCATATGATGATGTGGCATATTTTGATTGGTAGCTGAGGACAAATGATATTCTGCCACGTGGCACCCCATTATTGGCAATGGTTTGTTATTCAAAATGTTATGGAGTCCGTGGGGGTCGAACCCCGGACCTCCCCTATGGTTCTGCGTTTTGGTAGAGTGTGGGCTACCACTAGCCCACACGGTGTTCCTTATTAACCATATGTTTTAAAATATATTTCAATTTGAATTATGTTGTAAATGGCGAGGGGTCGGGTCGGGGCTTAGCCCCGACCCACAGTTCTATTGCTTTAATACATATGACCATTACTATATGCGGGAGTTGTGTTACAAACGGGGCCCAGCCCCCGGTCGCACTTATGCTGCATACGACCATACCCTCCGTTATTGTGCGCGCAGGGTTTTCAAATGGTTAGCCCGTGGTTATATGTGTGACCGCATGCGACCACAACATAGAGCGTGGGGGTTTGAAACGGTTGAGTTTTTGTGTTAGCCCAAGGTCATATGGTGACCGCATGTGCCCGAGAGCTTGGCGGTTAGGGGCTGGCGCGCCCATAACCGTCCTACAGTTCACACCGTTGGCGCGGTTGCGTTCGGTGCTGGGTTTTTACGCTTTAAATAGCGTGTGTGCTAGGTTGCATGAAAAAGGGTGCAATTTGTAGATGCAGAGACAGCAAGCTTGAAGGGGGGACTTCCAGGAAGCCTAACTTCTTCGTTTTTTGGCCAAACGAGGTGCCGAAAAAACCCAGCTAGGGGTTTTTGGACGCTCTGAAGCCATTGGAGCAATATGTTGGTCAATTTGAGCATTGTAAAGCACGTTTTTTATCACTTTGAGCAATTAATAATAATGATCCATTGGAAGCTGGACCAGGAGATGTAGCCCAAGAGAGGGGTGAACTCCTTTATCATTTGTTGTGTTTATGTGCTGATGTTCATTGATTATGTTGTTGTTTATTTGTGTCTTAAATGAGTAAATCCTATTAATGATGTGTTGCAAAGTTGATCCATTTTCTTTTAACACATAAACTTTACTTGCAAATATTTCCAAGTTTACAAGTATTCTTCATTTTTAGATCAAGTTGGTATCAGAGCACTGGTTTTTGAAGACTTGATTATTTGCAAGTGTTTTGTTTTCTGATGCTCACAAGGTTGAAACTCACAAGAGGAGAAGGTCAACTTGTGGAGCCAAGTTCTCATGCAAGTACTAGTTCTTCAAGTAATATCAATGTAACTCAACAAGAAAAAGAGAGAATTGAACTTTTTCACATAAGGGTTGTTTCAAAGCATACTAAGATAGATATTCTATTTGATACTGGATCTCAAGCAAACCTTATTTCTGAAGAAATTGTTAAGAAATTAAAGTTGGAAACAATTCCACATCCTAAGCCATACCCTCTTGGTTGGATATGTGATAATGCTAAGTTACAAGTAACAAGAAGGTGTAAACTTAGGTTTGTTATCACTGCAAATTTCGTTGAGGAGGTAGAGCTTGATGTTATTCCATTGGATATATGTGGTATTGTGTTGGGAAGCACGTATTTGTATGATAGGAAAGCTATTTTTCATCGTCATGAAAATAAGTATCATTTATTTAAAGATGGAGTTGAGTACATTGTTAGAGCCCATACAAAGAAGATGAATCTATCACTTATAAATGCGGGACAAATGAAGAGATTAGTCAATGCTAGTAAGAATTTTGTTCTCTTAATGATCAAACCTAAAGATAATATTGAAAACAAAGCATTTCAAGGTTGTGATACAAAGTTGAAATCCGATTTATATGAAGTTGTTACTCAATATGATGAAATGTTTAAAGAACCTAAGGGATTACCTCCGAAAAGGGGAATCCAACATGAAATTCAATTGCAG
>ML782185.1:353469-379463 GCA_009831015.1 Picea engelmannii
GAGTTTATGGGCACTCATGGACACCAAACTTAAAAAGAGCACAGCTTTTCATCTGCAAACAGATGGTCAGACAGAGGTGGTAAATCGAACAGTGGTGCATCTTCTTCGTGCTTATTGCAGCAAGCATCCTAAACTTTGGGATGGGCATTTACACTACATTCAGCATGCTTACAATCGTGCTAAGCACTCTTTGACTCAAACGTCACCATTTGAAGCATGTTTTGGCTATTTTCCCAAATCTCCTTTAGATTTTATCTTTGGGAAAGATATTGCTATCGATGGTCAATATGACATTGATAGGGCAGAAAAGTTCATTGAACAAATTCAGTCGATACATCAAGTGGTGCAAGAGCAGTTGGAAAAGAGTCAAGCCAAGTACAAGACGAGACATGACAAGCATCGTGTTGATCACAGTTTCCAAGTTGGCGATGAAGTTTGGCTTTACATCAGTAAGGAGAGACTTAAAGGAGAAGGTAAAAAATTGAAACCAATTCGATATGGTCCTTTCAAGATTATCGACAAGATTGGTAACAATGCCTTTCGTTTAGATTTACCTCCTTATATGCAAATGTATGCAATTGTTAATGTTGAGAATTTGAAATTGTATGAGCCTCCATTGATTGATGATCATGGAGAGCATGTTCAGATTCCTTCTATAGATGATTTTTCCCTAGAATATCTTACAGAACTACATGAAGACACCATCCTTGACAGGAGAATGTGAACTTCAAAACGAGGAAATGTGGAGTATCTTTGAGTTGGCCTTAAAGGAACAAATCCAAGCAAAGACAAGTGGATTGAGGTTGGAAGGGTGAGGGAACTATACCCTCATCTTCACATAGACTGAAATAGTCTTTTGGAGGTCCAAAAGCTTCCCAATGGGGAGGTGTGATCAGGGGATCAAATTTTGCTCAAAAATTAAAAGTGCTCAGAATCACTTCAAATCGAATGAGAGCGTAGGCCTCGTTGTTGCAAACCCAATGCAACTCGTTTCGTTTCAAACGGACATCGGGAGTGAGAGATATCGCGATCTGTTCGAATCGTCAAACAAGTAAAATAAAAAGGACGCTGACTGTGCAGTCCGTACAGGCTAACGTGGCAAGGTCGTACAATGATGTGGAAGAGGCCGTACGTCTGTACGTTGACGTGGCATGTGATGATGTGGCAGATTTTGATTGGTAGCTGAGGACGAATGATATTCTGCCACATGGCACCCCATTATTGGCAATGGTTTGTTATTCAAAATGTTATGGAGTCCGTGGGGGTCGAACCCCAGACCTCCCCTACGGTTCTGCGTTTTGGTAGAGTGTGGGCTACCACTAGCCCACACGGTGTTCCTTATTAACCATATGTTTTAAAATATATTTCAATTTGAATTATGTTGTAAATGGCGGGGGGTCGGGCCGGGGCTTAGCCCTGACCCACAGTTCTATTGCTTTAATACATATGACCATTACTATATGCAGGAGTTGTGTTATAAACGGGGCCCAACCCCCGGTCGCACTTATGCTACATACGACCATACCCTCCGTTATTGCGCACGCGGGGTTTTCAAATGGTTAGCCCGTGGTTATATGTGTGACCGCATGCGACCACAACAGAGAGCACGAGGGTTTGAAACGGTTGAGTTTTTGTGTTAGCCCAAGGTCATATGGTGACCGCATGTGCCCGAGAGCTTGGCGGTTAGGGGCTGGCGCACCCATAACCGTCCTACAGTTCGCACCGTTGGCACGGTTGCATTCGGTGTCGGGTTTTTACGCTTTAAATAGCGTGTGTGCTAGGTTGCATGAAAAAGGGTGCAATTTGTAGATGCAGAGACAACAAGCTTGAAGGGGGGACTTCCAGGAAGCCTAACTTCTTCATTTTTTGGCCAAACGAGGTGCCGAAAAAGCCCAACTAGGGGTTTTTGGACGCTCTGAAGCCATTGGAGTAGTTTGTTGGTCAATTTGAGCATTGTAAAGCATGTTTTTGAGAACTTTGAGCAATTAATAATAATGATCCATTGGAAGCTGGACCAGGAGATGTAGCCCAAGAGAGGGGTGAACTCCTTTATCATTCGTTGTGTTTATGTGCTTATGTTCATTGATTATGCTGCTATTTATTTGTGTCTTAAATGAGTAAATCCTATTAATGATGTGTTGCAAAGTTGATCCATTTTCTTTTAACACATAAACTTTACTTACAAATATTTCCAAGTTTACAAGTCTTCTTCATTTTTAGATCACCTGTAATCTTAGTTACTGGGTTCCTCTTCCCATTTTGATTCTTACCTTCTCTTGGAAAAGTAACTTTGCATTGTCGATGATCTTTCATAGGGTTCAAGGGTGATACTTCTTCTCTTTCTGGGGTAGGTACTCTACTCTCCTGTACAGACAAGTGTTTCACGTCTTCCTGTGTTCTTTCAACTTCGACATGCATATCTCTAGTCCTCAGTAGCTTCGACTGGTCTTCTTGTTCTTTCAATAAGTGTGTTATTCTCCTAGCCATGAAATCTCTTAGTTCTTGATTTTTCTGTTCTATATCCTTCTCTTCTTGGTTCCTTCATATCTGATCTTTCTCAATCCAGGTTTTTCCTAGAAAAATAGCAAATGGGACGTTGTTCTCAACAAACTTAACGATCTCAAATTCTTCTTCTGTCGAAGTGCCATGAGCACTCATAGATGTTTGGGTAATTCTTCCACATAGGGTTATCAGTTTTCCTCTAAATAATCATATTCCTCCTAATGAAGGAACCATAGCAGGCTTTTCCAAAATTTCCCAAGTTCTTTCTGTCATGATATTCACCTGTGTTTCCTCATCCAGGACACGGTCTATGTCGAAGTCTCCTATTCTTGTTTCTATGTACTCTTTCTCTTTTAATATCTCTAATAAACCGGTGTATCTGTGATCTTTCAAGGTTTCTTTCATCTGCAATAATAGAGTCTCTGCTCCTTTCTGGGGTTCTATCATATCCTTAGTTTCTTGGCTTGTCTCATATTCATCTTTTCAACTTTTGCAATCATTCTAGGGAAATCCAAAACTTCATGTCCAGTAGCCTTACAACAAAGGCAAATAGGACCTCTACCAGGGCACTCCTTAGCAAGATGTCCCAATCTTCTGCAACTATAGCAAAGAGTTAATCCTCTCTTTCTCTTGAACAATCCCCAACCTTTCCTGTACTGAGCACTGGGATCACAGTAACTAACCTGCAAAAAAATCTTTCTAGGATCTTGCATCCATTTGTTAGTCCAAACATTCTTTCTATGCATAGGAATAACATAGCGTTCATTATTTCTATCAGATCTATTCATATCAAATCTTCTTTCTTCTAGTTGTACCCTATTTTTTAGATTAGGACCAAATCTATTAAAAATACCTAGATCCATTCTTTCGAAATAAAAATTTCCACTTATCTTACCTTTCTCAAAGCACAAAGCTTCAAGATCTTACCTCTTTTCTTCAGATTGGACTTCTCTTCTTAGCACAGAGCTTCGCAAGTCAAGTAGAATACTGCGCACTAAAGTAGAAGATCTACACACAGAGATTTCTCTTTTCTTCAGTTCCCAACAATCACAGTTTCAGTCTCGGCAACAGAACCATTTGTTGACACAGGGGCAGACCTAAGGTTCAACACTTCAACAACGCACCAACAAAACCCTAACTATTGTCCCTTTCGGTAACACCTACGAAGCATATGAAGTCTCACCCGAGGTAGAGGCAGGGGTGGTTGCAGGACTCAAATGTTTGCAACCTATCTGGGACACAAATCTGTGATTACACCACTCTAACAAAGCACTTAGCAATTAGCATTCATTGGTATTTAACCCTTATTCACATCGCAGATCCAAACCCTAATTACAGAACAACGCAATATTCAACCAGATCTAACACATCTAACCACTCAGCATATGGAAAGAGATCAGATCTAGCATTCATTCACATCACTAAGCACTTAATCTATCATACCAGGTTCATCGAAACATTCATTACTACACTAAGCTTAAATCATATGGACAATATAACAACCATAATGCACAAAGAAACCATAACACGGGATATATGTGGTTCACCCCAGCATGGGGCTACGTCCACCAACTCTTCTCTTCTTTATTATCTTCTGTCAATCTTCTTACATGCAGAGAGCCCAAAAACCCCACTCTGCATAGGACAGGAGATCTACGCGCACCTCATCAGATCCTCCTTCCCCGAGTTAGGTCACAACACAAATCGTTCTTACACAGTCTGCACACAAGCTTCTTACAATCACTTACACTTAGCTCTGCAAGTCTTAACACATAGTATGCACAAAGCCTCTAGCTCCGCACTAAGCCGATTCTACCAGGTCTCTCTACTTACATCGCCTAGATTTCTATTTATACATCACAAAATGGGCCTAAACATGGGTAAACCCATGGGACGATATCCCATACTCATTACATAAACCCTAAACCCAAAAGTGCCCTAAAAAGGGGGCGAGATCCCACAATCTCCGCTTCGCCTAGCGCTCTGTCTTCGACCAGCCTGTCGAAATCCCAAAAATGGTAAAACATGACCAAGGTTCTCCAAAACTTGGTTGAGGGCCAATAAAGAGGTAGTCCAGGAAGGAGAACACACAGGTGCCAAAGGCAAAAATAGTCCTGTGTAGGATCAAAACTCACTCGCCAACGCTTCAACATGAGGCTGATGTTATCCAGAGTCCAGAGACGCTCTAGGATAGTTGTTGTATCCTCATAAGATTTAAACTGAAAGTGGAGCCAACCACGCCCAAGATATGAGAGAGAGGGGACATATCCCAGCAGTGGCCGCCAAGTATTTTTCATCTAGTCATCCAGATTTGTAGTGCAGAGGTATCTATAAAAGAGCCTACCCACAAGGTTGCACAAGGCCATAGAGACCGAGTCCTCTAGGCCTATATCCACTCCAAGAAAAAGTTTCTTCTTTGTTTTCTTCGAGGCCCACAGGCGTTGTAGAGTTTTATTTCCTCCAAGTGGATGAGGTTGAGAATTTTGAGCAGCTCCATGAAAGATTGATGGGTCAAGAGAGGTCGGGATAGCATGCGAACTCTTGTGAGAAGAGGACAGGTTCTGGGGTATGAGGCCACAGGGTGTTACAAGAGTAGGTGGACTCGTAGTGAGGGATGAGGCAAGATGTGGAAGCGGCCTATTAAAAAGGGTGGACTGTGTGACTCTGGAGATGGGTCTACTGTCAGTGTGAGGGAAGATAGTTTTGATATTAGGTTGTGTGGGAGAAAAAGGAGCAGAAAAATGGCAAAGGAAAAGGGAGATGTATGGGAGCAAGTGCTAGGAGATGGATGGATGGAAGTGGATGGAGGAGAAAAATGGAGAGCTGTGAAGCCAGAGGAAGAGGACGGAACTGTTGTTTCAGAAGTAGACAGTGATCGAAGTGTGCACCTAGAGAGCTCATCCGTCGAGGTGAAGAGGCCTGCGTTGTTCCAAAGGGCCTCGTCAGCAGCACTCATGAGTTTGTTGACTTCAACCTCCATCGGTGTGGGTCTCGAGAGGAGAGAAGAGTTATAATAAATGTCTATTTCCAATCAGGAATGGTTAAGGAACTAAAGGACAAGAGTCTGCCACTGTAGCCCTGCGAAACAGGTTAATGATTCCAGAGGGAGACAGTTCAAAGTCATCGTTAAAAGTCATACATTAGGTAAAGCATGCTCAGAAGGCAGAGTAGTAATAAAACCTCACAACGGTAGTTAGAAAGAGCTCTAAAAATGTGGATAAATGAGAGGATTTAGCCTGTAGTCACAGAATGAACCAGTTCCTCCTATGTTGCGCCTCCATTGAAACCTAAAGAGAGTGATGTCAAGTGCTTGAAATGGCAGTATCACACGATGGTCCACTCTATTGATGTATGTGGAGTCCCTGGGTCACAAGAGATAGATAGAAGAGCTCTAAAACTGCGGTTGAACAAGAAGGTTTATCCTGCAGTCTGCCAAGATAAACCAGTTCCGCCATTGAACCTACACCTTTCTCGTCCTCGAACTCTTAACTTAAACCCTATTATTGTATGTGTCTTACGAACTAAAATTTGTGTAAAGACATTTTTCAACTAAAATGAGTTAAAAAAAGCAAAACTTGACTTTGCATTATAACATTTTTATATATTTTTGTATTCTCATGTTATGTGAGGCCACCAAACTCCTTTTTAATACAAAATATAACTATTATTATAAAAAATAAAAATAAACAATATTGAAGAGGCTTTCGCCCAAAAATATGTGTATACTCATTATTTCAATACAACATATAAAATGGTTTTATAAGTTGTTAAAGTTGAATATGTATATTTATCTTATACGTGGTGTTTGGTTATTCACATGTAAGCAAGAATGAGAGCTCAAAGAGTTATATTATGTTATTTTTAATTAAATTGGAGAATGAAGAACGAGAGTTACACCTCAAATTCAAGGGAGGGTAATGAGGGGTATGTTACAAATGTAGACACACTCTTTGTAATCGTGAAATCAACGTTCCCACTCAAACTGAATGCATGACTAGCTGCTATAATGAATGAAATAAAAATTGGGTCGATGGATTTAATGAATGGCTAGCTGTTTTAATTAAAGAAATAAAAAATGAGTAGATGGATTTTAAAGGATTGATTGAAGCATTTAGACAACATTAAGAGGATGGCAGATGGCCCTATGGGAAATAAAATCTAATTCATAACTGATTGCTTCTATTTAATAAATGTGATAGCTACTATAATTAAATAACAAAAATAGATGGCAAATAAAATGTAATTCATAACTTATAATTAATGAAATCACGGCAAATAAAATATAATTCATAACTAATTACTTCTATTTAATGAATGGGTTAGCTGCTATAATTAATGAAATCACACAAATAGGTGTATGGATTTTAAATGGTTGCTTAAAACATTTAGACAAAATATTAAATAGGTGGTAGATGAGAATATGTAGGGTGAAAAATTAGAAACTAATTTATTAAGACATGAAGTAAATGTCAAGACCCAAAGGGTTAAATTTTAAATGATAACATTAAAAGGATGCATATAGTAAATCAAATCTAATTTATAAAAACTTTGAGTAAAAAAAAAATAATAAATTTAAAAGAATGTATATAGTAAACCAAAATCTAATTTGTAAAAATTTTGAGTAAAAAAAAATTAATAAACTTTAAATCAATACACATAAGAATTCAAATGTCACTACAAACATAACTAACTAGATTAATGTTATAAGTGAACTCTAGGAGATATGATAATCAATCTTGATTTATAAACTATGGAAACAATATGATTATATATATATATATATATATATATATATATATATATATATATATATATATATAAANATTATATATATATATATATATATATATATATATATATATATATATATATATATATAATCAAGGTTGATTATCATAGCTTCTAGAGTTCACTTACAGATATAATTTTAAAATTATATTATTATTTATAAATTTTAATATTTTTAATTTGTTTAATTAAATAAAAAAAAATTAATTATATCATTTTTAATTAAATAACGATTAATTATAGCAATAATAATAATAATAATAATAATCTATTTTTAATGTTTGTGGGATAAGGGATTCCCCTCACTCAGCGATTTGACGGCTGGTCGGTCGAACTCTTCCTACATTTTTTCGAACTAATGGGACAGGACATTCTTGATGTCATTGAAGACTCGAGAACAAGAGGGAATGTAAGCTCACAACTGAATAAAACCTTTGTTTTTTTTATTCCAAAAACAAATTTTCCCAGGCATTTCAATGATTTCCGCCCCATTTCGCTCTGCAACCTCTGTTACAAAATAATCTCTAAAATCATTGCTGGTAGACTCCGACCATATCTCTCTCGGACGCTCTCTGAAGAACAGATTGGCTTCCTCAAAGGAAGACAGATTCTTGATGTTGTTGGCGTTGCACAAGAATGCATCCACGGCATTAAGACAAAAAATCTACAAGCCATTCTCCTAAAGATGGATCTTAAAAAGGCATTCGATTGCATAAATTGGAATTTTCTGCACCTCATCCTTATCCAGAGCGGTTTTGGCACTATTACAACAAATTGGATAATGGGTTGTATCTCCTCGGCAACCCTGGCTATTTTAATCAATGGTGAAGCTACAAAGGCCTTTCATTGTGAGAGAGGGCTCCGCCAGGGCTGCTCACTCTCCCCCCTTCTTTTCATATTGATCCTGGAAGGTCTCAGCATCTTACTAAAGAACAAACAAGTGGAGGGACTCTTGAAAGGAGTTAAAGTGGCAGGGCTGACTCATATTCTTCATATCCTTTTTGTTGATGACGTTTTGATCTTGACAAATGCTAATTTTGCCGAATGGTCCATCATACATTCGATCCTCTCTTCTTTTTGTGATGTATCTGGTTTAGAAATCAATGCCACTAAATCCACCTTCTTGAATTCAAATGCGCAGGATTCCTTAAAACTCGATTTAAGTGAGCTTTTTGGAATTGGTTTCCTCGAGCTTGAGGAGGGCTTTACCTACTTAGGTTACTTCTTAAAATCCACCATATACACAATAAAAGATTGGGCTTGGCTTATTGACAAATTCGAAGGTAGAATTCTCAATTGGAAGCACATATTTCTCTCTGTGGGGGGAAGATATATTATGATTAAAGCGGTGCTGGAAAGCCTTCCGGTCTATTGGATGGCTTTAGCACACATCCCATCCACCATTTTGAAGTCACTCCATCAACTCACCTTTTCATTTCTTTGGTCTGGCTGTAAGAAGAACAGAAGCTTTCATCTCAGCAAATGGGAGGAGCTTTCTAAACCGAAGTCGATGGGAGGCTGGGGTCTCAAAAACCTGCCTCTCTTTCACAAGGCACTTTCGACTAACACCTTTTGGAGATTATTAACAAAACTAGGACTCTGGAGTACTGTAATCAAAGCAAAGTATCTCCACCATCTTCCGGTCCATATTTGGATCAGATTCGCGGAGGTTCATCCATTAACAAGTTCACAGTCTTGGAAAAACTTTTCTTCCACTCTCCCGATCATATTAAAGTGGCTCTCGTGGAATCCCGGAGACGATCTTCTGATCGAAGTTGGCAGCGACTGCATACTGGGCTTAGGCAGGAAAGTTATTCTCTCTCCACCGCTGCGTGCTCATCTACAAGACAAGAACCTTCTTTATTTACATCAATTCTACTGCTCGTCCATTACCGGCCCACTTGGCGACTCTTGGCTGAGCGGTTTGGATCTCCAACTAGATTCGGATCACAGGGCCGAATGGGATGACTTCTCTCAACATCTCAAAGCATCCGGCGTGCGTTTGCATTCAAAGGCAGACGCCCTAATCTGGACGGGGGGAGATCGGTCAGGCCTGTTAACTGCAAAGAATGTTTACCATGCACTGGCCGCCCATAACTGGAATTCATTAATTTCAAACTGGAGACAGAGGATTTGGAGAGACATTGGCCCTTTAAAACACAAACTGTTTGCTTGGCTCCTGCTCAAAAATAAACTTCTATTTTGGGACAAATTGCAAGCGCGCGGCTGGGAGGGCCCGAACCGCTGCTCTCTTTGTGCTCGTGACAATGAATCAACGCTGCATGTATTTGTTCATTGCTCTTTCACCAATGTGCTTTGGACATATATCTCATCTGCTCTAAAAATTTCCACACATTGGAGTGGTAACAATGTACAATCATGCTTCCAAAACTGGATCCAGAATAACAGCTCGCTTTCAATGCTTCCGATACACCTGTGCTGGCATGTTTGGCTGTCCAGAAACGCTGCAATTTTTAATGACAAAAAGTCGTCTATCCATTATGTCTCATCTCTCATTTTGGCAGAGGCAACCAATCTTGGCAAGACATTACAGGTAAAGCCATCGGATCGGCGTCCCTATCACATTCCATTCGATAGGGCGGTGGCCTGGTTCGACGGGGCCTCACAACAAGGGGGCGCGCTTTGTGGAGCTGGGGGGGGAAATAGCTTTAAACCCTCATACCTGTATTCGTTGGACATTGAACTGCGGACAGGGTTCTAACACAAAGGCTGAGCTATTAGGTGCTTGGACTTCTCTAGTACTGGCTAGTCGCCACACCGATGTCTTGTTACTCCTTGGTGACTCCAAGATTACTATCGATTGGTTGAACGGACTGGCCGACTTCTGTGTGGCAGCCCTTAATTGCTGGAAAGATAGGACCAAAGATGCTACTCTACTTTTCAGAAAGCTTACCTTCCAGCATATTTTCCGAGAGGAAAACACCGAGGCGGACTCCCTCTCTAAAAAAGCTTTGCTCCTCCCTCCGAGCCAAATTTGCTTTTCTTTTTGGGAGGATGGCAACGAAGGACCTGCCTACAAGATCAAGCTTTGATTTGATTCCTTCTTAGCAGAATCTGAGCTTTGATGGATATTTGCCTTGAATGTCGGGCCATTGATGGTTATGAACCATGTATTTAGCGGTTTTCTCCTTGTTTCGCAGCGGTATGAGAAGTCGACACATGTAAATTTTTATATCCTTTTGAATATAAAGAGCATTTTTTCTCGTGGAAAAAAAAGATTGGTTAAATTTCAATGGTGTATTCTATTGCTCCATTAAGAATGTCCATATTTCCATTTACAAAAAAAAAATTTAAAAATGAAGCAAAGTGTGTTTCATGCCTTCATGAAGAGTTTTTCTATTGAAAAATTTAAATAGAAGAAAATATATTTCTACATAATTTTCTATGAATTTATTTTCTCATAAATGATTTAATTAATTTTGAAAACTCAAAATAATTTTTAATAATAATATATTTTAGAATTGTAAATATCATAAAAATTATCTTTAAACAATGCTAAATCCAAATTATATTAGTAAATTAAATTTATTGATTAAAACTTTGTACCCCTTGCAACTTTTAAAATGAATTTGGCTAAACAAAAATATATTGTATGTTTGTATTTATTATTAAGTTAATCATATTTATTATTAAGTTATATATATATATATATATATATATATATATATATATATATTCATTTAATAACCTTTTGTATATATAATTTTTTTTTTACCTAAAATTGATAAGCTATTAATTTATTAGTTTATATGAACATAAATTAAAAAACAATAAAAATATTATAATACCATACCATTTTTACAATGAAAATATTACAATATCATACTATAAATATTATAATATCATGTAATTTTTGTTTAGCTAATAAAAGTGAACATCAAATTTCAACATTACTCATTATCTATAATAAAATTTAAAAAACCAATCTTATATACTTTAATTTGTTGATATATTATGTTAACATAAAAATGTTCAAACTCACTATCCATAATAAAATTTAAAAAACCAATCATCTTATATACTTTAATTTGTTGATATATTATGTTAACATAAAAAAGTTCAACTTGCATTAATTTTAATTGACATCATTTTCAATAAAGTTTCTCTCTTTGTTTGCATAAATTAATTGACATCATTTTCAATAAAGTTTCTCTCTTTGTTTGCATTTGAAGTCCCTTCTTTATTATTGCTTAACCCCCCATTTTTCTAAAGCATCTTTATTGTTTCTATGAATTTTTTTTAACACTCAATCATTCATTTTTCTGAAAGGTTCAATCGCTAGCTAATGTGTAGTCAAAGAGTCCCATCTTAATCTATAAAGTCATGATTTTTTTTAACACTCAATCATTCATTTTTCTGAAAGGTTCAATCGCTAGCTAATGTGTAGTCAAAGAGTCCCATCTTAATCTATAAAGTCATGATTTTATTCCATCCACAATAGACTAATTTCATGACTTTATGCTATTAAAATATTCTCTTTTTTTTAACTATCTTTCGGTGGTGATGTATGTTATCAACATAGTGGGGGCCATGTAATTGTAAACATTCCAACTACACTTAAAAACTAAAATATAATCTAGATTCCACTTCATGTTGGGCAATTTTTCTATTTTATTAATATTTTTGGGTGGAAATTGTTTTTTATTAATAAAAATGGGTTTTATTTTTCAATTTAAATAGGATTAAAAGGTAATAATTCTATTAAATTTAACTATGGTAAAATTTAATAAGAGAAAATTGACATTGTAGCATAGTGTATATCTTATTTGTGAGTCATTTAAAGAGATAAATTATTTAATAAGAGAAAATTGACATTGTAGCATAGTGTATATCTTATTTGTGAGTCATTTAAGGAGACAAATTGTAGACATAATTTCATTAATTATTCAAATCATTTTTAAGCATTCCACTTATCATTCTACGAATCACTTAAACAATTGATTCCATCAATCATTATCATTCAACCAATCACTCAAAGAATTGGTTCCATCAATCACTATGAATTACATTTCATTTTTTGGAACCTTATGTCTTCTTATAAATATAACAATATAGAGTGTACAACATATGTACATAGTTCATTACTCTCTCTGAAAATATTATTTGTGCAAGTATTTACATTGTTGTGTGTTGTGCATGTATCATTTGGTATCAAAGCATGAATGTCATTCTTCTTTAGGGTTTAACAATTATGGTTTATTTAGGTGCTTCTCCCACCCAATATTCCACCTTGGTCTTTCAAATCTACACCATGATCTCAAACAAAACACACATTGGTGACTATTAGACATCATTTACCAGTAACCAACATGTTTTTCTGTTAGATTTATTTGGTTTCTCCTTTCTATGGGAAAATTTAGTTTTAAAGTTTCATAGTCTCCAATCCAAAAGAATCTTTACAACATTTTGTATGATTTGATCAATTTTAAGTAGAAAATTCTCCCCTTCTACAGATTCTTGTCAAAAACTAATGGAATTGCCAAAAGTAGTAAATTGTTTTAGTCAATTCTACTACAAAATTGCCAAAGCTAGCAAAATTTCTAACATTTGTATTTTGTCAAAAAAATTGTTAAAATCACTTGAATTTGTCTTCCATTAGCATTTTTCCAATAGAATATTTGGTTTTCCTCAGTCCTAGTGAAACAATTTCCTAGACTAGAGGGATTTGTTTTCATGTGGCACCCAAGTGTGACATCATCTTCACACAAGAGTTCAAAATTCTCCATATGTTAGTAAAAACACAACAACAAAACAAATTCCCAACATATTAACAAGTATAAAAATGACTTCAATTGGTAAAACAACGTTAAAAATGCACTCACTATGAAGATGGACAATTTGGACCAACACAAAGAACAACAACAAAATTAGTTTCAAGGGAAGCTCATGTAGGGAAACATGCCCGCGTTTTAGAAGAATATAACTACCCAATAAAAATAATTGAAACGACATCAATAAATGCCCACCATTATTCCAATTGCCCGAAATCCATTCAAGTTGGACATCAAAATTTCCATCTTTGCTATGATGGTTTCCTTGATAGAAAAAACTTGGATGCATGTATCCATGTAGTATTGACTCTTACTTCAAGACATAATCCATCAGGATCGATCATGGTAAGATCATGGCTATTGAGTTTCTCATGGATGAGCAATATCTCTCATGGTGGCATGTTGCTCACAACAATTGGAAACATTTGATGCATTGGTGTTTACTAAATGGGGTAATTTCAAGGACATTGTTCGTAATAGATTATATCTCCTTAGCTAAAATGATTCCTTTATTTTAGAATGGTTTTGGATTCATTGGCTTCTAGGTCAAATAGATCTACAACTCATCAACCAGTTCAATTGATTAGTGATCAAAGTTTAGGTACAACTTGAAGGATGGTATAAAAGTTAAATTTATTTCCTAGTTGAAGAAAGGAAATAGAAATCCACCACATCACTTCCTTAGAGAATGCTTCCTAGTTGGTTTCCAAGACAAAGAAAAGCTTTCTAATACCTCCAAACTTCCTTAGGAAAAGTGTTTTTCTTCTCCTTCCTCCTCTCCTTCACCAACAACCACCAAGCACTGATCTAACAATGGTGGGAAACCAAAGGAGAAACCAATAAGATCCCTTCTACTAAAAATGAAAAAAAGAGTCATTATGCCTTTTGCATGAGGCTAGATCAATCCATTAAAGAATATCGAACCCTGCAAACTAAGAAATTTGGAAAGGCCCTTCTTGATAAGCATAACTAGCAAATGAATAATATAAGGTTCTTGTTGACAAACCCAACTCCCCTAATTACAATTCATCCTCATTGCAATATATTACTCTCGCTAATATAGAGAGGCCATCTTCATTCATAACTTTGAAATCAAGGACAAGATAGCATCATTGATTGTTAATATTTGTAGCCAAAAATATTTCATTCCTAGAAATTCGTTGATGAATTGAAATTGTACACTACTTCTCATACCAACCATATCAATTGTGATGGATCCATGTTACTCTTTAACCCACCGCGAATACGTGAAAATCTATTTTATGTCATTGTGGACTATTATGTGACCCCTTTTAATTGTTATGACCTACTCCTTAGCACACCTTGCCAATAGGACTAAGAGAAGACTTTATAGTTATCATAAAACTTACAAACTAAACATGGATGATAAAATCTATAAGCTCACCTCATGTTTTTATGTATTGGTACGAAAATGGTCAAAATTGTAACACGTTTATGACATTCCATCAATTGAAGGTAGATAATAAAGATAAGATTATTTGTTTTTTCTATTCAATCCCTTATATATTCCATGATATTTTTTAATAATCTAAGGTCTCCTTACCATTTGGGTCATACAACATGTTATTGATATAATCCTAGGTTCTTCCTTGCTTGACCACCATTTCTACAAAACTACCTAGAGTGGAAAATCCATCTATTGTTGGAGGATGGAAAGAGACCCCCACGACATCTACTATGGTTCACCTACTCATATCACTTGCAATCAAGAGAAGCATGAATGGAGAATATGCATATATTACAAGGATTTCAACAAAATAATGGTAAAGAACCATTAACCCCTCCTCAAGATTAATGGTCGGCTCAATTAACTCAAAGGCACCAAGTTGGACTTGGCTTCTAGCTATCACCAAGTTCATATAGACCATAGAATGAGTGGAAGACATCTTTCAAAACCAAGCTAGGTTTGTACAAATGGTTGGTCATGCCCTTCATCCTTAGCAATGCCCCAACCACATTTATGTATCTCATCAATGACATATTTAGGCTTTACCTCCATAATATTTTCATTGTTTATCTAGATGATATCCTCATATACAACAACACCTGGGAGGAACACATGTAACATGCTATTACAACCATGGAAAAGCACCAATATTTCTTTTTGGCAAAGAAATTTTGGCTAAACCTTTTTATATTTTCTTTAAAAATAAAAAACTTGTAACCTAATTTATAAATATGTTTATGCATAAAATTATATTTTTTTCTTAAATATAAACATTTTCCATGAACATATAATAGGTTTTATTAATATTTTCACCAAATCAATGATTATACATCCCATATTTTTGGGAGTATTTGCCACATATGGATTAGTAGTTAATAATAACTACTCTTAGGAAAACAATGAATTTTCAATTGAAGTCATGTAAATTTATGTCAAAAAAGAAAAAGCTTTTAATACTTTAATTCTATTATTTGTTCACTTCTTTCAACATGTACGTGGTATATCATGTTGTATATTAATGTGTAGAATTTTTTCCATGTAAAGGTTCTTAAATATTGATTTGTCCCTAACAACATCTCATATCTTAAGATTTTTATGGGTGGCATGAATTTATATAAAAAAAACATTCCACCAATATTCACATATTTCTCATCCCTTGCACCAATTGATGAATCGAAAGACTTAAATTTGAAACCTAGAAGGAGACAACCTTTTAACAACTCAAAAATGCTCTCTACACAATTAGTGTGCTTGTCCTTCCTACCTTGCAACAATATTTTGAAATAGAGATTGATGCCTCCCATTATGTTATTGGAGTTGTAATAAAGAAGTATATACACCTAGTGGCATATCATTCTTAAACTTTATCTCAAGCAAAGATAAATTATAACACTAATGACAATAAATTTTATGCCCTAGTCAACACAGTAATGGTGCCATTATATCCTTGGAAAGGAGACCATTTTGCATAGTAATCATCAACCACTTCAATTCTTGAACAAAGTGTGAAAGATTCAAGAGCACTTCCATCTGAAATGAGCCTCACTCATTAAACTCAAACAATTACGTTTGGTGATCATATACAAGAAGGGATTATCCAACAACATTGTTAATTTTTCAGCATGTTGCCTAAGGTCCTCAACATTTTTAATGTTTGATGTGTTGCATATGAAGAGTGGAAGGATATGTAATCCATTGATCCTCATTTTGGCCGCATTCTCATAACAATACATCAACTAACAATTGTGAATCAAGACTCTTTTTTGGATCATACATGTAGGGATAGCTTGTTGTTCAAGCTTAATCAACTTTGTGTCTTGGTAGGACCAAAATGCCTATTCCTTTGAGAAGCTCATTCTTCTTACAATGGTGGATTCTTTAGCATCCAAAAACAAGTAGAAGACTAAATTAGATGATGATGACTTCATAACCAATCCAAGCCTTCTAATTGGAAGTTTGGATTGTAACAACCATTATAGATTACCATCTAGACCTTAGGAATCCATCTTAATGGATTTCATCAATGACCTATCCACTACACAAAAGAAAAATATTTGCATTTTTATCGTAGTCTGTAGATTTTATAAGAGGGTAGAATTTATTACTTATAGAAAAGCCATAGATGTTGCATCGACTATATTTCTTCTTTAAATATGTCTAGAGTCAATTTATAGTTGTTGTTCACTATCGTTTCACACTAACATTCTAGATTTTGGGGCCACAATGGTTGTTGTCTAGGTTCTCTACCTCCTCCCACTCACAAATTGATGGTCAAACTAAGGTTCTCAACAAATCTTAATCCATTGTTTTTACACATATTGTCAACTAAATCAATAGTGGGATAATCATATGATATTTTGGAGCATAGTTACAATAGATATACTTAAGTATCAACATGGTACTCACCTTTTGAAGTCTACTTTGACACCCTATGGGATTCTAGTTGCCCTTTCATCCCCAACTATTTTTTTTGTTGGTTGACTTCCACTTATCATGATGTGGCTAGCATGTCTTACCTCAACTTGGAGGGAGTGCAACCAATAACATTCAAATTAGATTATTTTGGCTAAGATGATGTGAATGATGAGTATTTGTTCCACCAAATATGCCCAAGACTTGCACCTAGCCCCAATCATTGTTGCATGCATTGGCACATCCACAAGCACAAGAATGTCAGTAGTGAGACTTGAACTTTGGTGGGGGAAATATATGTGCCCTACTATCACCAACCCGACAAGCCATCATTGACCATGCCCAATTAATTCACAACAACAAAAGCATAAAGGTAATGTTACTTCATTTGTGCATAACTTAATGAAAGTTCATTCTCAAGTACATGTTGTACTCCAACAAACTCAAGCGAAGTGTAGGGCATTTCATTATTGACATCGAGTACCCCCATAGTTCCATTTTAGTAATGTTGTTTGGTTGCACTTGGACAAGCATATGTTCAGAATAAAGCAACATCAAATGCCAAAATGAACTCAGTATGGGCCCTATACCATTTTGCAACTAGTGAGTCCTAATGCTTTTGAGTTGGATCTTCCACCTCAAATTGGTATACATGGCATTGTAAATATTATCCAACTCAAGCTCTTTGACAAATCTCATTGGAGGACAAAGTTCCAATCACTCATTCAAAGCTCACAATTCCAAATTTTTCAGTGTCACTTCATTGAGGACACGTTTCTTGACGTCTACATATGCATCACTCATCAAAGGGAAACAACCACTTACTTGGTTGGAGAAAGAGGTACTCTTCCAACATCGGTTAAGTGGTAATCACAATTTTGTTTCCAACATATTTCTCACCTATAATAGAAACTTGAGACAAATTCCTCTAGGCAAGGAGGAAATTGTGAGATTTAGTAAGTCACAAATGACATTGTAACATAATTACATGTAATATTGCTCGCAACTACAAAGTTAGGGAAACAAATTGTGGACATAATCGTGCTAATTACTAAACAATTGTAGCCTTCCACCATTACACTTACTATCCCACACATCACTCCTTTGATTGATTACTTTCCATTTTTTAAACCATGTGTTATTTTATAAATAATGGTATATAGTGTACAATGTGTGGGTCCAATTTGACATTTATATCTTGCATCCAATTGAACATTTATATCTTGCATTCAATATATTGTTTGTCTAAATATCAACCCATGACTTGCACATATCTTTGTCTATTGGGATATGTTGCATTTGCGAAATGTCAAAGTTGTTGAGACTTCCACCTGGTCTTAGAGGCAACTGTTGGGATATGTTGCATTTGCGAAATGTCAAAGTTGTTGAGACTTCCACTTGGTCTTAGAGGCAATAGTTAACTCTATTATTGACTTGGTGAGAGAGAATAAAGCTTTTATCAATACACTAAGATTTTGAAGTGAGATTTAGGTAGGAGAGGTTGCATTTAAGTTAAGAATGTACATTCAATTTTTTCATTGAATGTTATATATTTAATATTAAAATAACTTACCATAAAAATATATAGTCAAAAAATTGTATGACTAGAAAACAATGGAACCTAACATTCAACTAAAGAGACCTACAAATTAGAAATAACAAACATTTTTATTACACAACATTATAATGATACTTGGTTTAGTTTCCACTACTACCTCTTAATCTTGGAGCAAATGAGGATTGAGCTTGCAATGTGCACGAAACAATGAAACAATTGGAAAAACTTGTGATTTGATGACATTCTCTTTATTGTGTTTCATTAATAACATTAATCACACTTGCCTAATTGTGCTTACCAAGTGTATTTTATTATTTCTTCCCTTATTATTTTCTATCATTTTTCCAGCAGAAAAAATTACTCAATTATATTAAAAATATAATGTGTTCTCACAACAGTTACATCAACGGAGAAAGAAACAACTGGCGGGGAAATTCTTTCTCCTACAGTTGGTCTACTATCCAATATGCAGGTGAAAGAACAAAACAATGAGAAAAGATTTCAGATTACAACAAGTCTGGAAGGAGAGGAGAGAAAATCAGGAATGTTACTACAAATGGTTCAGAAAAAGTAGAAATATATTGAAAATGTCGACAAAGACTGGTGCCTCTAGTCCTAATATATTTTGATAACATGTGTGGGGCCCTCATGGCCATCCAACCATTGGTTATAAGTGATCATGCCTGCTTTTTTTTGTAGAGTTGTCTTTGATAAAAGGTTTGCTTCCCTAATGTACTCTCGGGAAGCATGAATGAAGATAAGCTTCTTGAAGTGTCATTGAAGTAATCTGATTCGATCCATCCAGGCCAGGAGAGCGAGCGAATGGAGCTTGTCGTTGTGGTTCAACCAATCTATGATAACTCTGGAGTCGTTGATCATTTGAAGGTGTTATATGTTTAGTCTTGAGGCCAAGTGAAGAGTAGCCTAGGCACCCAATAGCTCATCCCTTGTGTTGGTGCCCGGGCCACAACATAAAGTCCATCTGAAAAAAGAGTTTTTATTTGTTCTTATCAGACCACTTGCACCACACAATGTTCCACTGTGTTGTGTTGCACCATCAAACTATCCCGTAGGTGTATCCTCTGCGATGAGTGGGCTAATTAATGTTTTTTTTGCCCCAATGGTTGGGTGTATGTCGTTCCAATTTTGGTACAAGCCAAGAGTTTTATATGCGACATTGTTAACAGTGGAGGATTTGTTGTCGAAAATCTTATTGTTTATGGCCAGCCATATAAACCAATTGACCAAAGGCGAAAGTATTTTGTAGTTGCGCTCATTGGATGTCCAATGGGCAAGGCAGGTAGATAAGGAGGTCCCAATCCAGGTTGTGGTTATGTGATGGTCAAGTGCAATCTTATCCCAGACTTGGCAAGTGAAGTGGCACTGTGTGAAGAGATGTTGAACTGTTTTTGCATCCTTGTAGCATAGTTGGCAGATGTTGGGGCCAGTCCAACCTTTCCTTTGGAGGTTATCCTATTCATGTGACTTGATCAACTAATAATAGTATAAAATAAATGATCAACAGAAACCTATGGAACAAAAAAAAAATTACAAAATACTCCCACAAGCTTTGAAATTTATTTATGTATGTTATTTTTTTAAATATGAAAATTAATAACAAAGTTGAAATGTATATATATGTAAGTATGTTATTTTTTAAAATATGAAAATTAATATCAATGTTGATTATAATCAAACATTTGTTTCAACCAAACTCAAAAAAGAGGATTAACCTAAATCACTATTTTTTAGTAGAATGTATATATTTAACTTGAAAATTATTATAAACATAAACACAAATTGCATCTTCAAAACATCTTGCAATCCTTCCCAGAAGACAAGGTAGATGAAGACCTCCAAAAATCCAATTCCCATAGGGAAAGGACTGCAGCTCCTCCGCTCTCTCACAGACACCAATCAGAAACTTTGCTTCTAGGAACAAGACCTTCACCATGCAAAAGTTGGCCACCTTGGAAGACAGAATTCATTAGAAAAGGAGAAATGTCCACATCCATATGATTGACAAGGAGCTAGAGAAAATTGTGCCAAACATTAGTGTCTCTTGCAACAAGGTTACCTGTTATACACACTATAGACATATTGGCATACCAAAGAGATGATAGCTTGCAACGTGGAAAGCAACCAGAACATGACAATCCTATAATGATATCCTTTAGCTTTTGGATGGTAAATGTGACTCTCTTCCAAATCCAATTCAAGGCTCAAGACGCAGTGGCTCAAATGGTGGACATGCTTAGGAGGACTTAGTATCAGCAGAGGAGAAAGGGAAGTTCCAAGCTGGCAGCACTTCCTCTCTCTTGAGGAGGAGGAGGCTTAGCCATGAGTTCTCCTCTCATGCCTTTCTACTTTCTACATTATAATGTTGTTCATAGCATGTTTAGATTTGGGCATTAGTTCTTTCTGTTTAGTTTCAAAGGGCTTTAGGCTTGCCCATGCAACCTGCATTTGGATGACTGTATATGCTCTATTAACATCAGACATTCCCAAACTAGATTTCAGCCCTTTTTGTTTGAATCACTGTAATCACTGTTTGAATGACTATATATGCTGTCTTGTTTGAATGACTATATATGCTGTCTCAAACCCCTTTTGTTTGAATCTGGCAATGGTGTTGCTAAGAATCATCAGACAGCGTCAAGTTATAGGTTTTTTTGTTAAATATCTAAGAGGTCAGTGAAGTTCCACTTGGTTAAACTTTCAATGTCTGTAATTTCCACTGTATATAAGAATAGATAGAACTACCATTACAAAAAAACCTTTATGATTAAAGAAAAATCTTGAGATGCATACATGAGGAAGGATAGGCTAAAAAAAACTTTAAGGTCTCTAGTGGTGTGAAGAAAAACTATGGCTTTTAATCAAAATTCAATCCCAAGTTGAAAATAAATCAAATTGCAAGTACATTATATACCAGTGGGAAGGGCCTTAATTTTTCTAGTTAGTGAACAGACCTATTTAATCAATCAAATAGACTCATGAAAAGTTATTGTGTTACTGGTTAAAATTTTGAATTATATATATAATCGACAAATTTAAAATTTTTATAAATTTCTCTTCTAATAATTCGTTAAAATAACTTGAAACTATTTTAATAAAGGAAATAATTAGAATCCTTTCTCACCTGTATAAAATAAGACCAAAATTGATGCATATGAATGTGAACTCGCTGCCTTTTAGTAATAAGTAGTTGTGGACAATACAGTGACCTTGACAATGTCAAGCAAAATGAGGAAGGTCCCCCATGCAGGTCTCTCCATACAACTGCATAAGTATTGCTAATGGAAGGATTCAAATAGATTCAATATGAAATTACATATGACACGGCACTCCTTACTAAGGCACATACTCTAGTTCCTATCAATAAAAACTGCAAAACTCTTTATTGTTTGCCTCATTGCATTCACTTATTTCTACCTGTGAAAGTTTTGGTCTACTTTTCATATAAGAAAACCAAAAACCTGCCACTTCATGAAAACTCTACAAAAATTTGACGCCATAAAACAGACGAAAGAAAGAAATTATATTAATGCCCATCAATGGAGATCTTTATAAAAACAAACAGGAAGAACCCATCACAGCAACAAGAACCATCAAACCCGTGAAACTCCATAACACCTTCGACATCAAAGCAGCACTACAGGGGACACCACTTCCACTGAAACAGCCTTGCTTCTGTTTTAAGGCCTGACCTCCTTCAAGCTCGAAGGTAGAATTGGGTTGTCCACTGCCAAACAGAACACACCAAAAGTAGGGCCCATCACTATTAGTCCCACTCAAACCCACTCCAACCTCGGTATGGTTGCCGTCATACAAAACAGAAAGGCTCTTTTTGCTCTCAATGAGGATTTGAGAGAAGGCTTCTGGAGGCTTGGCATAATGGGATCGGCATGCCAAGAGTCTACCTGATATTGTCTGTACTGTTGGTAACTCCACACCACAGTCAGGGGCAAACACTTCGGTAATGTCGACCTCCGGAGGACTTTTGCTTTCATCACATGTTCCATTGTAGGCTTGAATGTACTGCAATGCCATGCATCCCAGGCCTGGATTATCATACAGCTTTGATGACTTGTGTGCAGTTCTGTTCTTGTTGATTATGTCAACTAGCTCATCAGCCGGGTTACCTGACAGGGAAAAAATTTCAGCTTGTGTTATTTCTTTCTGTTTCAAATAAGTGTATTTTGAATATGCATTTTGTTCTTCAATAATTCAGCTAAGTCCTAGTAGAAATACAAAGCATTATAGTTACAAGGCCTTAAATATTATCTGCAAGTTCTTAAATAACAAGATTGGAAAGATTTCAACAATTAACCACCAATTGTAAGGCAAAAAATATGTCAGGGCATTTACACAGACTGATCTCAATGTGATATCATTAAATATAAGCAGTTTGATCACATTTTCCAATATTGCTCTGAAAAAAAATTCATCAAAAAACTTATACTAACGAATATCCTACTCACCATGGGCGGAATTTGATGAATGATGGAAAAATATTCTTCCGACCATTGTTAATAGGGAAAATACAATGAGATACATTGTGAAAACAATGTGAAAGTTACAGCACACGAAAACGATCACCTACTTTCAGATCCAATAAAAATGTTCATTGTTAACAACAGTCAATGACACTTGAATGAAAATAAGGGCAGTTCACATAGCGTTTTCTCGAACTTGTCTCAAAATTATTTTCTGATAATCTTTGAACAACTTCAACAAAAACATGTTAAGAGATTTCTAGAATGTAATCGAAAACAGTGACGGTTTATTGGACATTTCTCCGTCCATTGGATATAGTTTGGGTGGTTGAGAGGAATGGTTGTTATCCTCGCCATCCTAATTCCTTGTAGGTGAAATGTGATATCCCCATCCTTACAGGTATTCCAAATAATCCTTGAAAAATGCAACAAAAAGAAGAATATGATTTTAAAACAATATTAGAAAATACAAACCCTGATACTGGAAAGAAAACAAACTGCAATGGAAACCCCATAGCCAAGAGGCAAAAATGATTAGAGCATTCGTTACTTGTGTGGAGAGTGAAACATGTTCAACCGTGCTAATACAAATGTCAATTTCTATGTCTGTCAGAAAAAAATCGTTAATATTATGTTGGCAGCTAGTATAAATAACCTAACTATCTAAATTTTTGACAAAGTGGTTCAGCTTTAAATTTATTTTGAGCGCTAGTATAACTGATCGAACCCTTTTAATTTCTGAGAAAATGATCTAGTCCAAATTCTGCCTAAACAGTGCCAACACTAGTTCAAATGCACAGCTGGAATTTTGCCAACCAGAAACTCTATCCCGTTTTTTTCCACTAAGCAATGGCAACCACAGAACATACTATTATGGTTTACTCACTAAAATGCATGAGGAACCAAACAGAATGTTGGGTATGTCCTACTCATCCAATGGCATGCTTACAATCATTTCTGTAATGCATAACTGCATATATTATCCTTTTGCAGCTCAACCAAGCAGTTGAAGACTGAAAATTGAAAATTTCATTCCCTTGAAATTATCACAAAAGTGATTGCTCCAGCTCCAGCTAACGAGAAGAGATGAAACACTGAAAAACATATGAAGGCAATTTTTGAGCTGTGCAATGCATCCAAATCCATGAACAAACATGTTTTCCAATGTCTATGTCATATTTTAAAACTAGCATAGATTCATCTTAACCATGAATCTATTAAGCATTAGGAGGAATAAAAAAACATGTGCAAATCTGTCACTACATAACAAATAATCCAGAGTTGACATATATCCCTGCTCTTTTTTTTAAGATTAGAAGTTGGATGTAAGAATTTTTTCATTTTAGTTTTATTTAAGTTACGAAATTAACACATTTCTTTGGCCCCAGGCTGTAAGAGCATCTCTTTTCTCTATGGCAATAATGCCCTGAACAAGTAGGGCCTGGCTGTTTACAAGTGTGAAGTAGAATCCAATGGTCACAAGCAGCTAGCATATGCTGCGATCTGGGGACTCAAAATCTCAAAAGAACTTATACCTATGCTTTATATATATATATATTCCCTTTTTCCAACAGAGGACATTTTGATAAAGTTGTAAAAGGATTTCTTTTACTGGACAGAAAGAGTAGGCAGAAGACTTATACGAGTTATTAAAGACTGGAAAGATCTCGCCAGTGAAGAGAAACAACCTAACTGACTTACAAGAGTTTAGGAATTAAGAAGATGGAAGCAGAATCACTGTACAACTTTTAAAGCCTATACAGAGATTCAATAGGCATTCCTATCCACCCTAAAGACTTCTCCCTAATCATAGCTCATCTGTGAACACAGATTTATTTAAAAACGTCAAAGCAATTGGCAAACATTTAGTCAGCATGGTGGTTAGGCATGTCTCTGTTTAACAGCCACTTCTTTTCAAATGAGAAAAGCATGACATTTCAAGCCATGTGTCCTGTTTATAAGCCAGAAGAATTCCGTACATTTCAGAAACCTCTCAGACACTCCCATGAAAAACATGCATGTTTTCATTCCATCCTCTGAAAACATAATTTCCAACAATGAAAAGAGATGGACAGAGTTTCCACTGAACAACTTGTTGTCCTTGCCATTGCCTTGCTCGGCAAGGTATACGAGTGTGGAACAGTGACAGCTATGTATTAATGTTGGAGCTTCCATTGCTATTTTGTCCAAAATTTAACAGTCTATAACATCCCATGCTTGGATGTTGCCTACGTTTACACAAATGGGTCACTAATAACTAACAAGGACTACTCAGGTTGGCTCACAACAACAGGTTTATACTTCATCTCAGACCACATACTAAGCATTTTCAGGCCTTGAATTTATGCAAGAATGGCAATTTTCTCTGCTGGAAAACTGCAGAAACATTGATTTAACAACGTTGCAGATAAGAGCAGTCATTTACATACCATGAACATGGGTGTGAGCTGCAACCATGTGTAATGAAGATACAAGTAGAGAAATGCATATAGCCAAAGGATGGAACACCATTGAAGAAAACATTGTTCCCCAAGCTTGCTCTGCTTAGAGACCCAAAATCAAAGATATGCAGGATACCTCAAATTATTGTGAAGGTGGAATCAGTTGCAGTAATTTTTTCACAGTAAATCAGTGCACTATTTACCACAATCTGTTTAACATCATAATGAAAAGCGATCAAAAGAAAGGTAGGCATACCTTCTAAAGTTGGTGTAATTTTAAAAATATAAAAAATATCGTTGTCTTGGGAAGTGTGCACATAATATAAAAATAGGAAGCGTGTTTTTGTGGGCCCGAGGATGTATGAAAAATCAGAAAAGCAGTACGTATGGTGGCCCCATCGTAGAAAGATTTTCATTACTCTTGACTCTGGCCACTTTTTTTCCCACGGCATCCCTATGCTGATTATCTGGCTTGAATAAATGTTTTCTAAAATCTTAACAAAAACATAAATGCTTTTAAAAATCTTAACAAAA
>ML782185.1:385550-410435 GCA_009831015.1 Picea engelmannii
TTAATTGACATCATTTTCAATAAAGTTTCTCTCTTTGTTTGCATTTGAAGTCCCTTCTTTATTATTGCTTAACCCCCCATTTTTCTAAAGCATCTTTATTGTTTCTATGAATTTTTTTTAACACTCAATCATTCATTTTTCTGAAAGGTTCAATCGCTAGCTAATGTGTAGTCAAAGAGTCCCATCTTAATCTATAAAGTCATGATTTTTTTTAACACTCAATCATTCATTTTTCTGAAAGGTTCAATCGCTAGCTAATGTGTAGTCAAAGAGTCCCATCTTAATCTATAAAGTCATGATTTTATTCCATCCACAATAGACTAATTTCATGACTTTATGCTATTAAAATATTCTCTTTTTTTTAACTATCTTTCGGTGGTGATGTATGTTATCAACATAGTGGGGGCCATGTAATTGTAAACATTCCAACTACACTTAAAAACTAAAATATAATCTAGATTCCACTTCATGTTGGGCAATTTTTCTATTTTATTAATATTTTTGGGTGGAAATTGTTTTTTATTAATAAAAATGGGTTTTATTTTTCAATTTAAATAGGATTAAAAGGTAATAATTCTATTAAATTTAACTATGGTAAAATTTAATAAGAGAAAATTGACATTGTAGCATAGTGTATATCTTATTTGTGAGTCATTTAAAGAGATAAATTATTTAATAAGAGAAAATTGACATTGTAGCATAGTGTATATCTTATTTGTGAGTCATTTAAGGAGACAAATTGTAGACATAATTTCATTAATTATTCAAATCATTTTTAAGCATTCCACTTATCATTCTACGAATCACTTAAACAATTGATTCCATCAATCATTATCATTCAACCAATCACTCAAAGAATTGGTTCCATCAATCACTATGAATTACATTTCATTTTTTGGAACCTTATGTCTTCTTATAAATATAACAATATAGAGTGTACAACATATGTACATAGTTCATTACTCTCTCTGAAAATATTATTTGTGCAAGTATTTACATTGTTGTGTGTTGTGCATGTATCATTTGGTATCAAAGCATGAATGTCATTCTTCTTTAGGGTTTAACAATTATGGTTTATTTAGGTGCTTCTCCCACCCAATATTCCACCTTGGTCTTTCAAATCTACACCATGATCTCAAACAAAACACACATTGGTGACTATTAGACATCATTTACCAGTAACCAACATGTTTTTCTGTTAGATTTATTTGGTTTCTCCTTTCTATGGGAAAATTTAGTTTTAAAGTTTCATAGTCTCCAATCCAAAAGAATCTTTACAACATTTTGTATGATTTGATCAATTTTAAGTAGAAAATTCTCCCCTTCTACAGATTCTTGTCAAAAACTAATGGAATTGCCAAAAGTAGTAAATTGTTTTAGTCAATTCTACTACAAAATTGCCAAAGCTAGCAAAATTTCTAACATTTGTATTTTGTCAAAAAAATTGTTAAAATCACTTGAATTTGTCTTCCATTAGCATTTTTCCAATAGAATATTTGGTTTTCCTCAGTCCTAGTGAAACAATTTCCTAGACTAGAGGGATTTGTTTTCATGTGGCACCCAAGTGTGACATCATCTTCACACAAGAGTTCAAAATTCTCCATATGTTAGTAAAAACACAACAACAAAACAAATTCCCAACATATTAACAAGTATAAAAATGACTTCAATTGGTAAAACAACGTTAAAAATGCACTCACTATGAAGATGGACAATTTGGACCAACACAAAGAACAACAACAAAATTAGTTTCAAGGGAAGCTCATGTAGGGAAACATGCCCGCGTTTTAGAAGAATATAACTACCCAATAAAAATAATTGAAACGACATCAATAAATGCCCACCATTATTCCAATTGCCCGAAATCCATTCAAGTTGGACATCAAAATTTCCATCTTTGCTATGATGGTTTCCTTGATAGAAAAAACTTGGATGCATGTATCCATGTAGTATTGACTCTTACTTCAAGACATAATCCATCAGGATCGATCATGGTAAGATCATGGCTATTGAGTTTCTCATGGATGAGCAATATCTCTCATGGTGGCATGTTGCTCACAACAATTGGAAACATTTGATGCATTGGTGTTTACTAAATGGGGTAATTTCAAGGACATTGTTCGTAATAGATTATATCTCCTTAGCTAAAATGATTCCTTTATTTTAGAATGGTTTTGGATTCATTGGCTTCTAGGTCAAATAGATCTACAACTCATCAACCAGTTCAATTGATTAGTGATCAAAGTTTAGGTACAACTTGAAGGATGGTATAAAAGTTAAATTTATTTCCTAGTTGAAGAAAGGAAATAGAAATCCACCACATCACTTCCTTAGAGAATGCTTCCTAGTTGGTTTCCAAGACAAAGAAAAGCTTTCTAATACCTCCAAACTTCCTTAGGAAAAGTGTTTTTCTTCTCCTTCCTCCTCTCCTTCACCAACAACCACCAAGCACTGATCTAACAATGGTGGGAAACCAAAGGAGAAACCAATAAGATCCCTTCTACTAAAAATGAAAAAAAGAGTCATTATGCCTTTTGCATGAGGCTAGATCAATCCATTAAAGAATATCGAACCCTGCAAACTAAGAAATTTGGAAAGGCCCTTCTTGATAAGCATAACTAGCAAATGAATAATATAAGGTTCTTGTTGACAAACCCAACTCCCCTAATTACAATTCATCCTCATTGCAATATATTACTCTCGCTAATATAGAGAGGCCATCTTCATTCATAACTTTGAAATCAAGGACAAGATAGCATCATTGATTGTTAATATTTGTAGCCAAAAATATTTCATTCCTAGAAATTCGTTGATGAATTGAAATTGTACACTACTTCTCATACCAACCATATCAATTGTGATGGATCCATGTTACTCTTTAACCCACCGCGAATACGTGAAAATCTATTTTATGTCATTGTGGACTATTATGTGACCCCTTTTAATTGTTATGACCTACTCCTTAGCACACCTTGCCAATAGGACTAAGAGAAGACTTTATAGTTATCATAAAACTTACAAACTAAACATGGATGATAAAATCTATAAGCTCACCTCATGTTTTTATGTATTGGTACGAAAATGGTCAAAATTGTAACACGTTTATGACATTCCATCAATTGAAGGTAGATAATAAAGATAAGATTATTTGTTTTTTCTATTCAATCCCTTATATATTCCATGATATTTTTTAATAATCTAAGGTCTCCTTACCATTTGGGTCATACAACATGTTATTGATATAATCCTAGGTTCTTCCTTGCTTGACCACCATTTCTACAAAACTACCTAGAGTGGAAAATCCATCTATTGTTGGAGGATGGAAAGAGACCCCCACGACATCTACTATGGTTCACCTACTCATATCACTTGCAATCAAGAGAAGCATGAATGGAGAATATGCATATATTACAAGGATTTCAACAAAATAATGGTAAAGAACCATTAACCCCTCCTCAAGATTAATGGTCGGCTCAATTAACTCAAAGGCACCAAGTTGGACTTGGCTTCTAGCTATCACCAAGTTCATATAGACCATAGAATGAGTGGAAGACATCTTTCAAAACCAAGCTAGGTTTGTACAAATGGTTGGTCATGCCCTTCATCCTTAGCAATGCCCCAACCACATTTATGTATCTCATCAATGACATATTTAGGCTTTACCTCCATAATATTTTCATTGTTTATCTAGATGATATCCTCATATACAACAACACCTGGGAGGAACACATGTAACATGCTATTACAACCATGGAAAAGCACCAATATTTCTTTTTGGCAAAGAAATTTTGGCTAAACCTTTTTATATTTTCTTTAAAAATAAAAAACTTGTAACCTAATTTATAAATATGTTTATGCATAAAATTATATTTTTTTCTTAAATATAAACATTTTCCATGAACATATAATAGGTTTTATTAATATTTTCACCAAATCAATGATTATACATCCCATATTTTTGGGAGTATTTGCCACATATGGATTAGTAGTTAATAATAACTACTCTTAGGAAAACAATGAATTTTCAATTGAAGTCATGTAAATTTATGTCAAAAAAGAAAAAGCTTTTAATACTTTAATTCTATTATTTGTTCACTTCTTTCAACATGTACGTGGTATATCATGTTGTATATTAATGTGTAGAATTTTTTCCATGTAAAGGTTCTTAAATATTGATTTGTCCCTAACAACATCTCATATCTTAAGATTTTTATGGGTGGCATGAATTTATATAAAAAAAACATTCCACCAATATTCACATATTTCTCATCCCTTGCACCAATTGATGAATCGAAAGACTTAAATTTGAAACCTAGAAGGAGACAACCTTTTAACAACTCAAAAATGCTCTCTACACAATTAGTGTGCTTGTCCTTCCTACCTTGCAACAATATTTTGAAATAGAGATTGATGCCTCCCATTATGTTATTGGAGTTGTAATAAAGAAGTATATACACCTAGTGGCATATCATTCTTAAACTTTATCTCAAGCAAAGATAAATTATAACACTAATGACAATAAATTTTATGCCCTAGTCAACACAGTAATGGTGCCATTATATCCTTGGAAAGGAGACCATTTTGCATAGTAATCATCAACCACTTCAATTCTTGAACAAAGTGTGAAAGATTCAAGAGCACTTCCATCTGAAATGAGCCTCACTCATTAAACTCAAACAATTACGTTTGGTGATCATATACAAGAAGGGATTATCCAACAACATTGTTAATTTTTCAGCATGTTGCCTAAGGTCCTCAACATTTTTAATGTTTGATGTGTTGCATATGAAGAGTGGAAGGATATGTAATCCATTGATCCTCATTTTGGCCGCATTCTCATAACAATACATCAACTAACAATTGTGAATCAAGACTCTTTTTTGGATCATACATGTAGGGATAGCTTGTTGTTCAAGCTTAATCAACTTTGTGTCTTGGTAGGACCAAAATGCCTATTCCTTTGAGAAGCTCATTCTTCTTACAATGGTGGATTCTTTAGCATCCAAAAACAAGTAGAAGACTAAATTAGATGATGATGACTTCATAACCAATCCAAGCCTTCTAATTGGAAGTTTGGATTGTAACAACCATTATAGATTACCATCTAGACCTTAGGAATCCATCTTAATGGATTTCATCAATGACCTATCCACTACACAAAAGAAAAATATTTGCATTTTTATCGTAGTCTGTAGATTTTATAAGAGGGTAGAATTTATTACTTATAGAAAAGCCATAGATGTTGCATCGACTATATTTCTTCTTTAAATATGTCTAGAGTCAATTTATAGTTGTTGTTCACTATCGTTTCACACTAACATTCTAGATTTTGGGGCCACAATGGTTGTTGTCTAGGTTCTCTACCTCCTCCCACTCACAAATTGATGGTCAAACTAAGGTTCTCAACAAATCTTAATCCATTGTTTTTACACATATTGTCAACTAAATCAATAGTGGGATAATCATATGATATTTTGGAGCATAGTTACAATAGATATACTTAAGTATCAACATGGTACTCACCTTTTGAAGTCTACTTTGACACCCTATGGGATTCTAGTTGCCCTTTCATCCCCAACTATTTTTTTTGTTGGTTGACTTCCACTTATCATGATGTGGCTAGCATGTCTTACCTCAACTTGGAGGGAGTGCAACCAATAACATTCAAATTAGATTATTTTGGCTAAGATGATGTGAATGATGAGTATTTGTTCCACCAAATATGCCCAAGACTTGCACCTAGCCCCAATCATTGTTGCATGCATTGGCACATCCACAAGCACAAGAATGTCAGTAGTGAGACTTGAACTTTGGTGGGGGAAATATATGTGCCCTACTATCACCAACCCGACAAGCCATCATTGACCATGCCCAATTAATTCACAACAACAAAAGCATAAAGGTAATGTTACTTCATTTGTGCATAACTTAATGAAAGTTCATTCTCAAGTACATGTTGTACTCCAACAAACTCAAGCGAAGTGTAGGGCATTTCATTATTGACATCGAGTACCCCCATAGTTCCATTTTAGTAATGTTGTTTGGTTGCACTTGGACAAGCATATGTTCAGAATAAAGCAACATCAAATGCCAAAATGAACTCAGTATGGGCCCTATACCATTTTGCAACTAGTGAGTCCTAATGCTTTTGAGTTGGATCTTCCACCTCAAATTGGTATACATGGCATTGTAAATATTATCCAACTCAAGCTCTTTGACAAATCTCATTGGAGGACAAAGTTCCAATCACTCATTCAAAGCTCACAATTCCAAATTTTTCAGTGTCACTTCATTGAGGACACGTTTCTTGACGTCTACATATGCATCACTCATCAAAGGGAAACAACCACTTACTTGGTTGGAGAAAGAGGTACTCTTCCAACATCGGTTAAGTGGTAATCACAATTTTGTTTCCAACATATTTCTCACCTATAATAGAAACTTGAGACAAATTCCTCTAGGCAAGGAGGAAATTGTGAGATTTAGTAAGTCACAAATGACATTGTAACATAATTACATGTAATATTGCTCGCAACTACAAAGTTAGGGAAACAAATTGTGGACATAATCGTGCTAATTACTAAACAATTGTAGCCTTCCACCATTACACTTACTATCCCACACATCACTCCTTTGATTGATTACTTTCCATTTTTTAAACCATGTGTTATTTTATAAATAATGGTATATAGTGTACAATGTGTGGGTCCAATTTGACATTTATATCTTGCATCCAATTGAACATTTATATCTTGCATTCAATATATTGTTTGTCTAAATATCAACCCATGACTTGCACATATCTTTGTCTATTGGGATATGTTGCATTTGCGAAATGTCAAAGTTGTTGAGACTTCCACCTGGTCTTAGAGGCAACTGTTGGGATATGTTGCATTTGCGAAATGTCAAAGTTGTTGAGACTTCCACTTGGTCTTAGAGGCAATAGTTAACTCTATTATTGACTTGGTGAGAGAGAATAAAGCTTTTATCAATACACTAAGATTTTGAAGTGAGATTTAGGTAGGAGAGGTTGCATTTAAGTTAAGAATGTACATTCAATTTTTTCATTGAATGTTATATATTTAATATTAAAATAACTTACCATAAAAATATATAGTCAAAAAATTGTATGACTAGAAAACAATGGAACCTAACATTCAACTAAAGAGACCTACAAATTAGAAATAACAAACATTTTTATTACACAACATTATAATGATACTTGGTTTAGTTTCCACTACTACCTCTTAATCTTGGAGCAAATGAGGATTGAGCTTGCAATGTGCACGAAACAATGAAACAATTGGAAAAACTTGTGATTTGATGACATTCTCTTTATTGTGTTTCATTAATAACATTAATCACACTTGCCTAATTGTGCTTACCAAGTGTATTTTATTATTTCTTCCCTTATTATTTTCTATCATTTTTCCAGCAGAAAAAATTACTCAATTATATTAAAAATATAATGTGTTCTCACAACAGTTACATCAACGGAGAAAGAAACAACTGGCGGGGAAATTCTTTCTCCTACAGTTGGTCTACTATCCAATATGCAGGTGAAAGAACAAAACAATGAGAAAAGATTTCAGATTACAACAAGTCTGGAAGGAGAGGAGAGAAAATCAGGAATGTTACTACAAATGGTTCAGAAAAAGTAGAAATATATTGAAAATGTCGACAAAGACTGGTGCCTCTAGTCCTAATATATTTTGATAACATGTGTGGGGCCCTCATGGCCATCCAACCATTGGTTATAAGTGATCATGCCTGCTTTTTTTTGTAGAGTTGTCTTTGATAAAAGGTTTGCTTCCCTAATGTACTCTCGGGAAGCATGAATGAAGATAAGCTTCTTGAAGTGTCATTGAAGTAATCTGATTCGATCCATCCAGGCCAGGAGAGCGAGCGAATGGAGCTTGTCGTTGTGGTTCAACCAATCTATGATAACTCTGGAGTCGTTGATCATTTGAAGGTGTTATATGTTTAGTCTTGAGGCCAAGTGAAGAGTAGCCTAGGCACCCAATAGCTCATCCCTTGTGTTGGTGCCCGGGCCACAACATAAAGTCCATCTGAAAAAAGAGTTTTTATTTGTTCTTATCAGACCACTTGCACCACACAATGTTCCACTGTGTTGTGTTGCACCATCAAACTATCCCGTAGGTGTATCCTCTGCGATGAGTGGGCTAATTAATGTTTTTTTTGCCCCAATGGTTGGGTGTATGTCGTTCCAATTTTGGTACAAGCCAAGAGTTTTATATGCGACATTGTTAACAGTGGAGGATTTGTTGTCGAAAATCTTATTGTTTATGGCCAGCCATATAAACCAATTGACCAAAGGCGAAAGTATTTTGTAGTTGCGCTCATTGGATGTCCAATGGGCAAGGCAGGTAGATAAGGAGGTCCCAATCCAGGTTGTGGTTATGTGATGGTCAAGTGCAATCTTATCCCAGACTTGGCAAGTGAAGTGGCACTGTGTGAAGAGATGTTGAACTGTTTTTGCATCCTTGTAGCATAGTTGGCAGATGTTGGGGCCAGTCCAACCTTTCCTTTGGAGGTTATCCTATTCATGTGACTTGATCAACTAATAATAGTATAAAATAAATGATCAACAGAAACCTATGGAACAAAAAAAAAATTACAAAATACTCCCACAAGCTTTGAAATTTATTTATGTATGTTATTTTTTTAAATATGAAAATTAATAACAAAGTTGAAATGTATATATATGTAAGTATGTTATTTTTTAAAATATGAAAATTAATATCAATGTTGATTATAATCAAACATTTGTTTCAACCAAACTCAAAAAAGAGGATTAACCTAAATCACTATTTTTTAGTAGAATGTATATATTTAACTTGAAAATTATTATAAACATAAACACAAATTGCATCTTCAAAACATCTTGCAATCCTTCCCAGAAGACAAGGTAGATGAAGACCTCCAAAAATCCAATTCCCATAGGGAAAGGACTGCAGCTCCTCCGCTCTCTCACAGACACCAATCAGAAACTTTGCTTCTAGGAACAAGACCTTCACCATGCAAAAGTTGGCCACCTTGGAAGACAGAATTCATTAGAAAAGGAGAAATGTCCACATCCATATGATTGACAAGGAGCTAGAGAAAATTGTGCCAAACATTAGTGTCTCTTGCAACAAGGTTACCTGTTATACACACTATAGACATATTGGCATACCAAAGAGATGATAGCTTGCAACGTGGAAAGCAACCAGAACATGACAATCCTATAATGATATCCTTTAGCTTTTGGATGGTAAATGTGACTCTCTTCCAAATCCAATTCAAGGCTCAAGACGCAGTGGCTCAAATGGTGGACATGCTTAGGAGGACTTAGTATCAGCAGAGGAGAAAGGGAAGTTCCAAGCTGGCAGCACTTCCTCTCTCTTGAGGAGGAGGAGGCTTAGCCATGAGTTCTCCTCTCATGCCTTTCTACTTTCTACATTATAATGTTGTTCATAGCATGTTTAGATTTGGGCATTAGTTCTTTCTGTTTAGTTTCAAAGGGCTTTAGGCTTGCCCATGCAACCTGCATTTGGATGACTGTATATGCTCTATTAACATCAGACATTCCCAAACTAGATTTCAGCCCTTTTTGTTTGAATCACTGTAATCACTGTTTGAATGACTATATATGCTGTCTTGTTTGAATGACTATATATGCTGTCTCAAACCCCTTTTGTTTGAATCTGGCAATGGTGTTGCTAAGAATCATCAGACAGCGTCAAGTTATAGGTTTTTTTGTTAAATATCTAAGAGGTCAGTGAAGTTCCACTTGGTTAAACTTTCAATGTCTGTAATTTCCACTGTATATAAGAATAGATAGAACTACCATTACAAAAAAACCTTTATGATTAAAGAAAAATCTTGAGATGCATACATGAGGAAGGATAGGCTAAAAAAAACTTTAAGGTCTCTAGTGGTGTGAAGAAAAACTATGGCTTTTAATCAAAATTCAATCCCAAGTTGAAAATAAATCAAATTGCAAGTACATTATATACCAGTGGGAAGGGCCTTAATTTTTCTAGTTAGTGAACAGACCTATTTAATCAATCAAATAGACTCATGAAAAGTTATTGTGTTACTGGTTAAAATTTTGAATTATATATATAATCGACAAATTTAAAATTTTTATAAATTTCTCTTCTAATAATTCGTTAAAATAACTTGAAACTATTTTAATAAAGGAAATAATTAGAATCCTTTCTCACCTGTATAAAATAAGACCAAAATTGATGCATATGAATGTGAACTCGCTGCCTTTTAGTAATAAGTAGTTGTGGACAATACAGTGACCTTGACAATGTCAAGCAAAATGAGGAAGGTCCCCCATGCAGGTCTCTCCATACAACTGCATAAGTATTGCTAATGGAAGGATTCAAATAGATTCAATATGAAATTACATATGACACGGCACTCCTTACTAAGGCACATACTCTAGTTCCTATCAATAAAAACTGCAAAACTCTTTATTGTTTGCCTCATTGCATTCACTTATTTCTACCTGTGAAAGTTTTGGTCTACTTTTCATATAAGAAAACCAAAAACCTGCCACTTCATGAAAACTCTACAAAAATTTGACGCCATAAAACAGACGAAAGAAAGAAATTATATTAATGCCCATCAATGGAGATCTTTATAAAAACAAACAGGAAGAACCCATCACAGCAACAAGAACCATCAAACCCGTGAAACTCCATAACACCTTCGACATCAAAGCAGCACTACAGGGGACACCACTTCCACTGAAACAGCCTTGCTTCTGTTTTAAGGCCTGACCTCCTTCAAGCTCGAAGGTAGAATTGGGTTGTCCACTGCCAAACAGAACACACCAAAAGTAGGGCCCATCACTATTAGTCCCACTCAAACCCACTCCAACCTCGGTATGGTTGCCGTCATACAAAACAGAAAGGCTCTTTTTGCTCTCAATGAGGATTTGAGAGAAGGCTTCTGGAGGCTTGGCATAATGGGATCGGCATGCCAAGAGTCTACCTGATATTGTCTGTACTGTTGGTAACTCCACACCACAGTCAGGGGCAAACACTTCGGTAATGTCGACCTCCGGAGGACTTTTGCTTTCATCACATGTTCCATTGTAGGCTTGAATGTACTGCAATGCCATGCATCCCAGGCCTGGATTATCATACAGCTTTGATGACTTGTGTGCAGTTCTGTTCTTGTTGATTATGTCAACTAGCTCATCAGCCGGGTTACCTGACAGGGAAAAAATTTCAGCTTGTGTTATTTCTTTCTGTTTCAAATAAGTGTATTTTGAATATGCATTTTGTTCTTCAATAATTCAGCTAAGTCCTAGTAGAAATACAAAGCATTATAGTTACAAGGCCTTAAATATTATCTGCAAGTTCTTAAATAACAAGATTGGAAAGATTTCAACAATTAACCACCAATTGTAAGGCAAAAAATATGTCAGGGCATTTACACAGACTGATCTCAATGTGATATCATTAAATATAAGCAGTTTGATCACATTTTCCAATATTGCTCTGAAAAAAAATTCATCAAAAAACTTATACTAACGAATATCCTACTCACCATGGGCGGAATTTGATGAATGATGGAAAAATATTCTTCCGACCATTGTTAATAGGGAAAATACAATGAGATACATTGTGAAAACAATGTGAAAGTTACAGCACACGAAAACGATCACCTACTTTCAGATCCAATAAAAATGTTCATTGTTAACAACAGTCAATGACACTTGAATGAAAATAAGGGCAGTTCACATAGCGTTTTCTCGAACTTGTCTCAAAATTATTTTCTGATAATCTTTGAACAACTTCAACAAAAACATGTTAAGAGATTTCTAGAATGTAATCGAAAACAGTGACGGTTTATTGGACATTTCTCCGTCCATTGGATATAGTTTGGGTGGTTGAGAGGAATGGTTGTTATCCTCGCCATCCTAATTCCTTGTAGGTGAAATGTGATATCCCCATCCTTACAGGTATTCCAAATAATCCTTGAAAAATGCAACAAAAAGAAGAATATGATTTTAAAACAATATTAGAAAATACAAACCCTGATACTGGAAAGAAAACAAACTGCAATGGAAACCCCATAGCCAAGAGGCAAAAATGATTAGAGCATTCGTTACTTGTGTGGAGAGTGAAACATGTTCAACCGTGCTAATACAAATGTCAATTTCTATGTCTGTCAGAAAAAAATCGTTAATATTATGTTGGCAGCTAGTATAAATAACCTAACTATCTAAATTTTTGACAAAGTGGTTCAGCTTTAAATTTATTTTGAGCGCTAGTATAACTGATCGAACCCTTTTAATTTCTGAGAAAATGATCTAGTCCAAATTCTGCCTAAACAGTGCCAACACTAGTTCAAATGCACAGCTGGAATTTTGCCAACCAGAAACTCTATCCCGTTTTTTTCCACTAAGCAATGGCAACCACAGAACATACTATTATGGTTTACTCACTAAAATGCATGAGGAACCAAACAGAATGTTGGGTATGTCCTACTCATCCAATGGCATGCTTACAATCATTTCTGTAATGCATAACTGCATATATTATCCTTTTGCAGCTCAACCAAGCAGTTGAAGACTGAAAATTGAAAATTTCATTCCCTTGAAATTATCACAAAAGTGATTGCTCCAGCTCCAGCTAACGAGAAGAGATGAAACACTGAAAAACATATGAAGGCAATTTTTGAGCTGTGCAATGCATCCAAATCCATGAACAAACATGTTTTCCAATGTCTATGTCATATTTTAAAACTAGCATAGATTCATCTTAACCATGAATCTATTAAGCATTAGGAGGAATAAAAAAACATGTGCAAATCTGTCACTACATAACAAATAATCCAGAGTTGACATATATCCCTGCTCTTTTTTTTAAGATTAGAAGTTGGATGTAAGAATTTTTTCATTTTAGTTTTATTTAAGTTACGAAATTAACACATTTCTTTGGCCCCAGGCTGTAAGAGCATCTCTTTTCTCTATGGCAATAATGCCCTGAACAAGTAGGGCCTGGCTGTTTACAAGTGTGAAGTAGAATCCAATGGTCACAAGCAGCTAGCATATGCTGCGATCTGGGGACTCAAAATCTCAAAAGAACTTATACCTATGCTTTATATATATATATATTCCCTTTTTCCAACAGAGGACATTTTGATAAAGTTGTAAAAGGATTTCTTTTACTGGACAGAAAGAGTAGGCAGAAGACTTATACGAGTTATTAAAGACTGGAAAGATCTCGCCAGTGAAGAGAAACAACCTAACTGACTTACAAGAGTTTAGGAATTAAGAAGATGGAAGCAGAATCACTGTACAACTTTTAAAGCCTATACAGAGATTCAATAGGCATTCCTATCCACCCTAAAGACTTCTCCCTAATCATAGCTCATCTGTGAACACAGATTTATTTAAAAACGTCAAAGCAATTGGCAAACATTTAGTCAGCATGGTGGTTAGGCATGTCTCTGTTTAACAGCCACTTCTTTTCAAATGAGAAAAGCATGACATTTCAAGCCATGTGTCCTGTTTATAAGCCAGAAGAATTCCGTACATTTCAGAAACCTCTCAGACACTCCCATGAAAAACATGCATGTTTTCATTCCATCCTCTGAAAACATAATTTCCAACAATGAAAAGAGATGGACAGAGTTTCCACTGAACAACTTGTTGTCCTTGCCATTGCCTTGCTCGGCAAGGTATACGAGTGTGGAACAGTGACAGCTATGTATTAATGTTGGAGCTTCCATTGCTATTTTGTCCAAAATTTAACAGTCTATAACATCCCATGCTTGGATGTTGCCTACGTTTACACAAATGGGTCACTAATAACTAACAAGGACTACTCAGGTTGGCTCACAACAACAGGTTTATACTTCATCTCAGACCACATACTAAGCATTTTCAGGCCTTGAATTTATGCAAGAATGGCAATTTTCTCTGCTGGAAAACTGCAGAAACATTGATTTAACAACGTTGCAGATAAGAGCAGTCATTTACATACCATGAACATGGGTGTGAGCTGCAACCATGTGTAATGAAGATACAAGTAGAGAAATGCATATAGCCAAAGGATGGAACACCATTGAAGAAAACATTGTTCCCCAAGCTTGCTCTGCTTAGAGACCCAAAATCAAAGATATGCAGGATACCTCAAATTATTGTGAAGGTGGAATCAGTTGCAGTAATTTTTTCACAGTAAATCAGTGCACTATTTACCACAATCTGTTTAACATCATAATGAAAAGCGATCAAAAGAAAGGTAGGCATACCTTCTAAAGTTGGTGTAATTTTAAAAATATAAAAAATATCGTTGTCTTGGGAAGTGTGCACATAATATAAAAATAGGAAGCGTGTTTTTGTGGGCCCGAGGATGTATGAAAAATCAGAAAAGCAGTACGTATGGTGGCCCCATCGTAGAAAGATTTTCATTACTCTTGACTCTGGCCACTTTTTTTCCCACGGCATCCCTATGCTGATTATCTGGCTTGAATAAATGTTTTCTAAAATCTTAACAAAAACATAAATGCTTTTAAAAATCTTAACAAAAACATAAATATTGCAGCATTATAGTTTTTCATCCGTGATGAATGTGCTATAACATTTCTTAAGTAGTAAGTGAAAAATTGGATAAAATTAATTATTTTTTTAAACATTAATTTTAATTTAATAAGAATCTTGATAGAAGTTATAATTTCATTTAATGATGATGATGATTAACGTTTACTAAGACTAATTGGTCTATTGAACTTTAAGAGTGTAAATGATTATTTGTGATTCTTTATATATAGCTATAGAACTGGAGATTACCCCAAACTTCAAAATTTTATCAAAATTTAAAATAATTCAAAACGAATTTCAAAATATATTAATAAACTTTACTTACAATCAAAATAAATTTAACTACTTTTGATTTATGTATAGCAATATAACTCTAAATCACCCCAAAAATTGAAATAGATTATACAATATTAATATTTAAAGTTTAAAGTTTTATTAAAATTCAAAATATATTAATAAAATTTAATTACAATAAAAAGAAATATTAATAAACTTTAATTACAATAAAAAGAAATATTAATAAACTTTAATTACAATAAAAAGAAATTGAACCACTTTTTCTTTATGTATAGCCATATAACTCTAGATCACCCAAAAAATTGAAATAGATTATACAATATTAATATTTAAACTTTAAAGTTTTATCAAAATTCAAAATAATTCAAAATGGATTTCAAAATATATTAATTATAGGACCTTTAAAAGGATCATGAGTGTACTAAATTCATATTTATGATTATCCTTCTGGTCTCTATCCCTAACAATAGCTTTTCGATTTTAAATTATTGCCCATTTTCCTTCTTTCCTTCATTGAGCTTGGTCTTCGAGAATAAGGTCTTCATTTATAAATATTCATGACCCTTTTAAGCTTGGAGATTTACTAAGTATGTTATATTTATGGTCATTACAACTTACTTTGACACGGATCAACCTATCTTTATGATCAATTATTTTTCCTAGCTTCTTTGCTTCTATGATGTAAGTTGTATCAATTTGTGATTTATTTTTTAATTCTTTTTTTACTATTGCTAGTGTATCCTCCTCTTGTTATTTTTTTATACCAAAAATTATGAGGTTCAAGGCTCTTTTGTTATGCTCATGATCCAGTTCGATTAACTTATTCATTTCCTCTTTGATGGGTTTGATATCCAATTTGTTTTCCATATTACCGAGGGTCAAATTGTTGGTTAGTTTTTCTTCTAGCTCTTTAATCCTCTCTCAAGTTGTAATTTTCTTCAACCCCTCTTTCTTGGGTTGATTGTTTATGTTTTTCCATTTCTTGAATTCTATCCTCCATTGTTTGCATTTCACTTTTGAACTCTAAGAATCTATCCTCTATTTGAGTTTGAATGATATCTTTAATTTTTTTATCAATCATTGCCTCTAGCTCTATTTGGAGTTTTACATCTCTTTCTTCACTCCTTTTTTCTAATGTTTCTAACTCTATTTGGATTTTGGATTTTGGAGTGCTCATATTGAAAAGAAGAGAACAAAAAAATGTAACAATTAATATTATGGATTAACTTTGTCTCTCAAATCCTTTTACTTATGAAACTTAAAATAAATAATAAATAAAATATATTTAAATCTCTTTATGTAAAATTAAAATTGAATCAAAGTCACCTCATTTCAAATGTCCAATTGCTTAACCAGTTGAAGAAGCCAAAAATAATTTCCTAAAACCCTAGAGAAGTCTGACCTAGGTTAAAAAGGTAAAAATCTGCAGAGAAATAATTTCAAAATAGTAGAACCACTGAGAAATATTATTCCTGTTCAAAACCATAGAGAAATAATTTCAAAACTCCAGAAAAGTAGTATTCTCGTTCAAAACAGCAAAAAAGTAGTATTCCCGTTCAAAACCTATTTTAAAAAAATTTAAATAAAAAAAAATTAACTTTCTTAAAAAAAAAAAAACTTATCAAAAAAATGAAATTATGTGTTTTCTATTTATTTATTTATTTTCATTAAAGTTAAAAGAGACTAAAATTATCTCCTAATATTACATATATTTAAATTTAACTTTTAAAAAACTGATTTAAGATATCCCTCTCAGTGTATATAAACTTATCTTAAAAAATGAAATTATTTGTTTTTTCATTTATTCTTTTTCATTAAACTTAAAAGAAACTAAAATTATGAACTAATATTACATATATTTAAAACTTAAAAAAAACAAACAGATTTAATTCCTCTCATTGTATGTGTATATTAACTTAAAAATAAAAATAAAAATTTGATTTAATACCTTCATTGTATGTGTATATTTATAAATATGAGCTAAATAAATTGTTAATTTAAAATTTTCGGGGATATTATTATTGTTAAGATGTATGTATTTTTTTGTGTTTTTGTTTTGTTTTTGTTTTTTTTAAATATTATGTTTTATTGGTTAAAGTTTTTTGCACTTAAGTGTTTTATAGCTTTTTCCCAGCAAAAAAATTACTCAATTATATTAATATATAATATGTTCTCACAATATGATTACAATCACCATAATGAATCAACTGACGTGAATATCTTTTGCCTACAAGTGGTCTTCTAGCCAACTAGAAGGAGAAAGAGCAAAGTTGGAATTTGTTGTTACATATGTTCTAGAACATGATAATATACTGTATTGGAGCATCCAGTCCTAAAATATTTTTATAGTATGTGTGGGGCCCTCATGTCCATCCAGCCAGTGGTTGTATGTAATCATGTCTTCTTTTTTCTGTAATGTTGCCTTTGATAGCAGGTCTGCTTCCTTGTACTCTCGGAAGATATGAGTGAAGTTGAGCTTCTTGAAGTGGCGTTGAAGTAATTTGATTCTATCCTTCCAGGCCAAGAGTGAGATAGTTTGTAGCTTACCCTTGCTATTCAACCAATCTATGATAATTCTAGAGTCCTCGAGCAATTGTAGGTATTCAATGTTTAATCTAGAGGCCAAGTGTAGAGTAACCCATGCACCCAATAGCTTTGCCCTTGTGTTGGTGCCTGGGCCATAACAGAAAGTCCATCTGTAAATAAAGTATTTTGTAATTCTTATCAATCCACCTGCACCACTCAATGTCCCACTGTGTTGAGCTTCTCCATCAAACCACCTTGTGGGTGTATCCTCTATGATAAGTGGACTTAATTTTATATGTTTTACCAAATTGACTAGGTGTGTTGCTTTCCAGTTTTGGTACATGCCAAGTGATTTATAAGCGACAGTGCAAACAGAGGGAGGCCTATTATCGAAAATTTTATTATTTCTAGCCAACCAGATAAACCAATTGACCAATGGAGGAAGTAACTTGTAGTTGCGCTCTCTGGTTATCCAATGATCAAAGCAGGCAGATATGGTAGTCCCATTCCAGACAATGCTTATGTGTTGGTCCAGAGCAATCATGTCCCATACAAGGCGAGTGAAGTGGCACTTGGAAAAAAGGTGTAGAATTGTTTCTTCATCCCTATAGCAAAGTTGACAGATGTTGGGGCCAGCCCATCCTTTCCTTTGGAGGTTATCCCAGGTGGGGATTTTGTTTTCAACAGTTAACCAGATGAATAGCTTTATCTTTTGCGGTATTTTCTAGTTCCAGAAGTTTTTTCGCCAACCAAAAATATTGTTTTGCCAGAGTGAGTTTGTGATGGCAGAATAAATTTTTTTTACGGAGATGTGTTCCGAACTGTCTCCTCCAGACCACATAAATTGATCCTCCACATCATGAAGTTGAATGCCTGCGCGAGTAAGATCCAAGTAGTATGTATCACATTCCACAACAAGTTCTGTTGGTAGTTCCAGATCTAGACTAGATTTCCAGCCTTCAGTCAGGGTCCAAATTTCGTTATAAATCCTTTCTTGGAAGAGATATCTGGTATTTTTTGAGTTTAGTAGTGTAATCAATTGTGGAGACAGGTAAGAGGCTTGGTTGAGACCTAGTATGATGTCCCTGCCAAGTATGATAGTATGGCCAGAACTCGACTTCCAGGTAAGCCAATGTGTGATCCAAATTGTCGATTTCACCAAATTCCTCCAAATCTATGACATAACCCTTGTGGGAGGGGTTGCATTTCTTAGCCAAGTTGCGACAGAGACGTATGGTAGGTATTTGTCCTTTATGACAAAGCTCCATATGCCTTTTTTTGTCAATACACGCCAGAGGGAGTTGGCGGCCAGTGCTTTGTTGAAATGGAATATATTTCTAATCCCCCATTCGCCCTTGATTTTCAGTTTGTCCAGTGTTTCCCAGTTGCAGAGGTGCAGCTTGTGAGGTCCGTGTTGCCCGACCAGAGGAAGTTGTATGTAAGTTTCCTTAGTTTATCCAAGACCGGAATAGGTATAGTTACAAGATCCATCCAGTATACCGATTGTCCTTCTAGGGCAGCTTTGATAAGAGTGTAACAACCTCCTATGGAGAGCCATCTGTTGCACCAGTGTCCAATTTTTTTTTTCCACCTTTGCTACGAGCCAGTCCCAATATGTAGCCTTATAATGTTCTGCTTTAATGTAATAGCCAAGGTATTTGAATCCTTGTGATAGGTGGACGAAACTATAAGGAAAGATGTCCTTTAATTGTTCCAATATTTGATCTTGTATGTTTGCATAATGGAATGTCGATTTATACCAATTGATCTGTAAGTCTGTGGCGCAACATAATATCTTCATGATTACATTGACTTCCCTCCATTTATGTTGATTGTCATTGGTCATTATGAGTACGTCGTTGACAAAGAGGAGGTGCAAGATTTTTACTAACCTTGAGACCTTGATTCCTGTAATCCTACCTTCCGCGTGGCTCTTTTTGAGGAGAAGGCTTAAACCTTCAATGACCAAGATGAACAAGAGCGGTGAAAGAGGGAAACCCTACCGAAGTCCTCTGCCACTGTGGAAGAAGGTGGATGATTCACCATTTACCATCACAACAAAATTTGCACTTGTAACGCAACTCATAATCCAATTTAAAGAGGTTTGGTTGTAACCTGTCTGAATCAAAATTAGTTTGAGAAAGTCCCAGTCTATGCAGTTGAAAGCTTCTTTTAGATCTAGCTTGAGGATGAGTACACAAGAGTTTTTATGGTTAATGTTGTGCAAGCATTCTTGTGTAGTGCCAATATCATCAAGGATTTGTCAGCCCTTTAAAAAACCTAACTGCTCATTCGACAATGATCGCGAGAGGATGGGTTTGATTCAGTTGGCGATGATTTTTGAAATTAGCTTGTAGCAAAGATTGCATAGTGCAATCGGTTTGTAGTCGTAGTATGGAGAAGATGTTCATGTAACATAAAGCTTTAAAATAAAAATAATAATAATTTAGACTCCACCCCAATATGGAGGAGATGATGTTCATATAACACACTGCATTAAAATGATAATAAATATGTATGGAGAGATATCCATGTAACATAAAACATTAAAATAAAAATAAAATATGTTAGCTCTTAATTGTCACTCCATCACCTTACAAGAACATTTCTAAAATTAAATTAATAAAGTTCTATTTTTTTAATTTTTTTAAAAACAAAATTCTTATCTTTAATTTGAAAATATTTAATCTAAAACCAATATTTTTTTTTTATAAAGTTGTATCTCTAACTTTATTTTATATATAAGATTTGATGTATTGTACTTTAACAATTAAAATACTTTATATTAACATAGTCCTTATTACTATATTTTCTAAACTCATTGTACTTAAAAATAGAATCTCTTATATTTTAAGAGTTTGGTATTTATATATTATTAATTAACATGGTATTATGTCACACTATTACCTTCCCGCGCACTAGCTTTGCCGCTTAGTTAATTCAGATAAAGAATCTATGAATATGAGTTAGATTTGTAGCAAAGATTGCAGAGTGCAAGAGATCATAACTTTTGAAATTCACTTTGTAAAATGTATGAATATGAGTTAGATTTGTAGCAAAGATTGCAGAGTGCAAGAGATCATAACTTTTGAAATTTACTTTGTAAAATGATGGTAATTTCTTTTTGGTTAATTTCTATTTTTATTTTTATATTTAATATGTTAAATATGTGTTTTTTAATATGATGTATTTAATTTAGATTTTATAGATAAATCTCTTATTTCTTATTTTTTAGGATGTTTTTTATAAATGAAAAAAATAATATTTTTTAACTTTTATTTTCAATATGAATTATTTAATTAGAATAAAAGAATTTATCAACAATTTACATGTATATATATAAATATTTTTTAGTTTTTTTTATTAAATAAATATTTCCTATTAATTTTTAAATTAAATTGAATAAAAATTAATATTTCCTATTAATTTTTAAATTAAATTAAATAAAAATTAATATATTAAATTTGTGGTTTTGTGTGTATAAGTTTTCTCTCTCATGTTAACATGAACACAGCATCTAAAATTAGTATTTTAAAGAACATAGAACATAGTATAAGATTTCTAAAAATGATTTTTGGATATTTTTTAATTGCCTATTTTTTAAGATATGGAATTTTTTGTTTAGGGATTTTCTTTCTTTAAACTCTATTTATGAGTGTTGAGCATCGATCATCTAACCAAGAGGTCGAATACCATGCCACATTTTGTGGCATGCACATCCATCCCACTTAAGTAACAATAAAGACTCTATGAGAAACATGTCACTTCTGGGAGGAATTGAACACTAGTGGGGAATATTACCATTCGAAAAACAAATACATTCATAGAAAGTAGATTTGATGTTGGTTGTATGGTAACATGTTTGATAATGGATTTGCAAGAATTGTAGGGGTTCGCTCTTCCCAAAGATGAAACTACATGAAAAACAAGTTGTGAGGCAAATTGCATTGAACACAGATGCTCGATAAAGAATTTCCTGAGAATTTTTTCCTTTAAAATTTTGGATAAGAGATTCTTATAGTTCATTTTTTAGTCGAGGGTTTATTACATTTCTTAGGTGAGAGTTTACTAAACTATTAGCCAAGAACCTGGATGTTATGTAGTTCAAAAACTCTAGGCTTAGAGTTTGTATCTAGAATTGAACTTTAGGTAAAGAGCTTTAAAATTCTAGGTCGAGAGTTTTAAAAAATCAAGACTAAGATTTTTAAAACTCTAGTGAGAAGAATTTTAAAACTATAGGCCAAGAATTTGCAATGACCAATACTCTCGATTGAAAAGTTTTTGCCACAAAATTTTCCAAGCATCTCTTGCCAAAAAGTGTAGCACATTTTTAGGGATAAGTAGATGTATTTTTCTCTCATGCTTCAATCTTCCAACATCTAGACAAACATGACTACAGACACTCTTGTTGTATAGACCTTACAACTCTTTTGCGTTGGTTTGGCCTAGATATTAACAATCATCGTCATTCAATATGTTTATTCTTTATCTTTTAAAAGAGATGTGTCTATTCTTTATTTTTTAAAAGAGATATCCATTGAGAAATTACAAAGGAGACTCACACAACCTCTTTTAGGTATACTTGGATTAGACTAAGAGCATCACTTTCTCCTAAAGTTGATTATTCTTTTAGCAATGATTTTGATTAACTAAGTAGCGTGCCCTATTCATGTATGTGAATATTACAATGAAATGTCGTCAACTTACAACCATAAAAATATTCTTTGGTTAAGATGCCATGACTAAGGAGAATTTACTCCACCAAATATTCCTAGGAATTTCACTTGACCCCATCCACATAAAGGTTTTCTTCTATGAGAATGGAGACCTACAAGGGGTGAAACATGTCTCTAGGGTATTCGAATCTTAAAAAGGGCTAGGAAAAACTCTTGCTCTATCATCAAATCAAGACCTTGTTGAATAAACTTCGTCATTATTACTAAAGATGGAGACTAACCTTCACATACCTTGTGATTAACATTTATGTAAATTATGTAGCAAGGAGCAAAAGAACAATTTAATTTCTCATGTTCGACTTGTTATGATATCCATGTTAGATATAATTATCTATTTATAGATCCTCACACTTTGAGATCTTGGATTCATTATGAACACCATATGTGTTTTTTCCTTTTGATTGCAAATCTCACTTAACTTTGGAAGAAGTTGTTACAGGGCCCAAGATTTAATTCCATCAAGGGTCTCTTGTCTTACTACTCCATTATTCACTTAGACAAAAAAAGACACATAGATTTTCTCGACTTTCAAAAGAACAATTTACATCGAATCCCCCTACAGTCTAAAACTTAAGTTATATTCAAAGCATAAATCCATTACAATATATTATTCATTTTTTCTCAACTTCAAAATGTTAATATACCACTCTTCCTATATATATCCTCGGAGCCATTTAACTTAACTCAATCTTATATCTTTATATATATATATATATTTTTATATCTTTATATTTTTTTTTCATCACCTTTTAGTTGAAAAACATAAATAAAAATGATCATCGATATAATCATGTACAAATCTAAATTATTTGTGCTTAAGCTAAATAATCATATGATTCGACCTCGAGGTGTGGACATCAATTGCCTTTTAGATTGTGACAAAACATGAACAAGATAGATAATCAAATCTGGATGTGTACAAACTTGTTCCATTTACACCGAATTTTGAGACATGAAGTCTAATGGACAATTTCCCCAACAACTCTACCAATTATGAATATAAAAATCTCAAATATGAAGTGATTGTAGCCCCCATTCAGTGTTTATAGGGTGCACATTTTTCTAAGTTCGGCGGGAAGTAAAAAGAACACACTCAAAACCCACATGATATTATATAGTAAAGCCATCAATTAGTGGGGGCGAGTGAAAAAATAAGGGATTGGACTGATGTGATTTTTTATTAAAATCTTAATGAGTATCAAGAAATAAGATTCCCACTCCTTGCCAAGAATTTTGGGTTCAAAATGTGTATGAGATTTTTAGGATGAACGTTTACACATCGACCAAATCCCCCATTTATATATTATGAAGAAAAAAATATTAAAAAAAATTTAACATAAAATATGCCATTATTTGAGGGAATATTGAATTGTCCAAAAAAAGGTTATAAATAAATAAAGTGTATCACACATCATATTGGTTTGGAAGTGCATTTTCTTTACTGGTTTGGATTTAGTATTATTTATTTAAATATTATTTAAAAAATAAAATTCATATGTGTATTAGGGAGAGTTAGTTAATCTTATAGTAAATGAATTTTTTTTATATTATATATTTGATAAAAAAATAATGCATAAATATAGTTTTATCATGATTTAAAGCGTATGGTGTAATGATGTCTTTAAAGGTATTGCTCAATTTTATTTTTACCTATATTTTCAACAATTTAATTAGAGTTCAAGATCAATTGGAAGTCTAACTTTCTATTTCAGTGGATTTTGACAACTTTAGGGTATTTTGATATAAGAATAGACATCTCCATATTTTGGGTAGCATGTTTGTATTTGACAAGAGAGTTTATTTGGTTGGTAAAGTGAGGGTGGTGATAGTTTACATTAGGGTTGGATTTCATGTGGTACATGTTATCCTCTCATTGACTATCACAGTTGCGCAAGTAAACCAACAAGGTGATGGGAAAGGGCCTTAACCCCAATAACAACCTCAATGATAATGGCTTTCCACTTTGGTATAAATTGACCGACTCTAATAGTCAAATGAAGTGTATGTGTGTATATATTTTTGAAGAAATATAGATCCTCACTTGCCCACATATTTAGTGTTCCAAGTGAGGATGTTGGTAACTTGTCAACCCTCATTGGATTTCCTCCTCTTTCATAGTTTTTTGAATAGAAGATGGTAACCATCACCTGAAATGTTGAATGGTAACTCCAGGGGATTCAATGAAATTTGATTCCAAGACCTTAATGAATTTCCGTATAAGAGAATTTACCAATTCAACTAACCCTTAAGACTATATATATACATGTCATCATTAAGCTACAAAGGTCAACATGCATTGTCTAATACTAATGAATACTCTTTGAAGCCAAAAAATCCATGGTCTATTATCAAGCTAGTTGATTATCTGCTCGAGAAGAAACAAATTTTTATTTTTATTTTGATAGAAATCAATATTGCATCGACATTCTTTATCCTTTAGCCTACTTTTTTTTGCATCTGAATCCCAACATTTGATATTATATATTAACTAATTAAAGTCTTGCAGAGTAGTTGAAACTGCAACATTGTGAAACAAATCAAACCACAATGATCTTATATATGTAATTGAAACTATTGTGTGATAGTTTAAGCATGGTTGGTGCTACTCTATCATTGTAGACAATGCACAAAGGGAAAAAAAATGAGTTTGAAAAGGTCATGATATGAGCTTGTTTCTTGTTCTCTGATGACTCTGACTTGGCGCAAGGTAATTTGGATTGGCCTTATGATAGTTTGAGTTCCTTAGATTAAGGA
>ML782185.1:419392-432794 GCA_009831015.1 Picea engelmannii
GATCTTAAACAATAACTACATTTTACCAAAATTAAAGTGACCTAACATTTCATGCCATAGCTTACTTTGCTCATTGGCATGTGTAATTAATAATAGAAAGGTTTTTTGTTGGATGAGGAGAATGAGTTAAAAAAAAACAAATAACATCATGATCAATAGGGCCAGATGAAACAATTTTGAACCTATTATTAATATCTTTCAAGACATATCTATTACGTCAAGCTTCAAATTTATAACCTTTTTGTCAAGAATGATAAACATAAAACAAATTGATCATGCCTTCAATATGAAACACATATTCTAGTACACCATTAGGAACATCAACATTACTAGACCCAATCTTTGAAATATTATTACCATCACTAATTGAAAATTTCTGAGCCAAATTATTGTCCTTGTCATAAGAGGTACACAAGGAAGCATTACCAGACGTGTGATTGGAGGCACTTATCTAAGATCCATTCCAAAGAAGAGGAGATGGATTTATTTGGATGAATAGAATATGTAGTAAGAGAAACACGTTGTTCTTTAGAGGCTTTCTTATTAGGTTTAGAAAGTTCATTATGCTTCTTAATGAATTTATTTTTAGTGTGATTGGTCTTTCCATGATACTTACATTCTTTCCGCTCTTTCTTCTATGAAGCACTAGCATTAACATCATTCAAAAACCTTGTTTTAAGTAGTAGGAACATTGGGTTTAATGTCCTTTTTAGGACCTTTGTATGGATTCTTCTTGCCATAACCACAATCTGACTTGGTGATAGTAGCTTTTCATGTTCATAAATTAATCCTTAGCAAAAGTCTTCAAAATGAGGTTTGAGAGTTCCCTTAGACATTTCAATTGCTCTATTTGTAGTTTGAATGAATAGATCATAGATTGGAGGTAATTTCCTCTACTAGAATAATGAATGTTGTATCATTCTTCTTATAATTAGAACCACAATTATTCACTTTCTCATTACAACTCTCAAGTTCTACAAGACATTGCTTGATCCTTTCAAAATCATCATGATCTAGTTCATGAATTTTATTTTCTAGATAATAAGAAGATACATCATCAATTTTTTCATACATTGTTGCTAATTCCTTACCTCTACAATATCATGTTAATCAGAGCTGTAAAATAATGTTTAATTTCTTGTGGAAGGGGAATAGTGAAACCAATCACTACCACATTTGCAGATGGGATGTTTTATCATGTCCTAAGTCATGTGGTGGTTGGGAATTCAATAACTTATTACATTTCAATACAACTTTGAATGCAAACACCCTCTGGCGTGTTCTTACTTGGGATGGCATCTGGCATAAAATCATTAAGGATAAATATATTCAACATTCAACTGTTGTTAATTGGCTCAGATCAACTTCTTTCAAACAAAACTCTGCCTCCAGGATTTGGAATAATCAGTTAAAACCTATTCATCTTATAACTCATTGGCTTAGTTGGTTTCCAGGATTGGGTCACCTTATCTCTTTAGGTAGAGATCATATCCTGGGTTTGGGTTTCAGATCTCTCCTATCCCGTGATCTTATTGATCATCTTCAAAGGGAAAAGATTACAGTTTTAGCGCAAGCTAAGAATGTTCACGATTCTCCTGATTTTATTGGGAAATGGATCAAAAGTGCAGAACTAGGTTTGAGTGGTAACCTAGCAGCATAATGGGATCTATTTTGTAAAGAAATTATAGGATTTGGAGCATCTATCAGGGACACCCCAAACCAATTATTGTGGACATGCGGTAACTCTTCAGGCATTTTTATCAGTTAAAAATGCATATATGGATCTTTTTTCTACTTTTAATATTCCATATATGGATAGTTGGAGGCATAAAATTTGGAAGTGGGATATTCAATTAAAGATCAAACTTTTTGTTTGGCTGGCATCGGAACAAAGTTTTTTAACTTGGGATATCTTACAGAAAAAAGGCTGGGAAGGCCCTAGCTTGTGTCTATTGTGTAAAAGAAATTCAGAGGATATCAATCATCTTTTTATTGACTGTTTGTTCACAAAAAAGGTCTGGGAAATAATCAAGTATAATAAAAAACTTGAGAGGAATTGGGAAGGTAAGACATTTTCTGATTTCTTTAATAATTGGATTGAAGATAAAACTGTTTCTCCTACTCTTGCAGCTTATATCTACTATTTTATATGGAACGAAAGGAACATAGCTACTTTCGAGAACTTGGCCCTGTCCTTTCATTCTGTGACTATTAAGGTTCTGGGACTTTTTAAGCTACAACCTTCGACACAAATTTTTGTCCTTATAAGAGAATGTATGGTCTCACATTCAAATGGATTTTCTATTGCCTTTTTTGATGGGGTAGCTCAGAGTGATAAAAAATTGTGTGGGGCAGGGAGAGTTATTAAAACTTTTGACTCTCTTGTTTATAGATGGCATCTTAATAGTGGTGAAGGCACCAACACAAAGGCAGAGCTCTTGGGTATTTGGGCTACTCTTACTTTAGCTAGCCATCTATCTCTCCCAAAAATCCAAGCTTTTGTCGATTCGAGAGTGATTATAGATTGGTTTAATGACAGAGGACAACTAAAGGCTTGTGATATTGAAGGCTGGAAGATTAGAACTAAAGAACTCATTAAGAATTTTCAGGCTATTAGCTTCCACCACATTTTCATAGAATTCAACAAAGAGGCTGACCAACTATCAAAAAAATCCCTACTTGAGCCTGAAGGCAAGATATATTTTTATCTTTGGGAACCTAGAGGAGCAGGTCCCATGAATCATTTGGCTATGTCCTGATTTTACTTTCCAGTTGAGCAATATAGTTTTTTTTTTCTATATTTCTAGGTGGATTAGACCATAACCTTCGAAAGGTTGTGAGTTTTTGACGATATTTTGATTATGATGTATCTGTGAAAGGTTTGTATGTAAACAAAGTCTATGACTGTCCTCCTTTCTAAGCTTATTATCAGTCATGCATAAAGACTGGGCTTTGGCCATGGATGATATTATGTAAAAAAAATTATATCTTAATATAATTTTGAGCTAATTTTCATTTGGAAAAAATTCAATGTGTACCTGCAAGTTGTTAGAAACAGTTTGACTAATAACACCTCATGCTTGTTCACAACATTCTTCCCATACAACCATATCCTTTGCATATGTTGGTTTCTTTATGTCATCATTAACAAACTACCATAGATTCTTACCCCTAAGAACATCAATCACCTTACATTTCCAAATAGTATAATTAGAAGTAGTTAATTTAGGAACATTAACCACCTCAAAAGTCATAATGATTCTATACAAGAAACTAATAGAAATATGCAATATTACTCAATTATGATTGCAAAAATGGATTTTGTGTGAAAAATCACACAACTTTGAAAAACATTTTCTCAAAATTGAGTGAGTATGAGCAATTTATGATAATATGAAATTCTTGAAATGAGGATGAGGCCTCCTTGTTTGAAAAAAAATGTAAACTTTGATAGATTGAAAGGAAAAATTGTGAAAAAGTAATTGCACCATTGTATAGTATATACAAAACCAAACTCACCAAAAAAAATTGCACTATAAATGACCACCTGGATTGCAAGATCTAGATATTGCAAAACCACCTTCAATTTGATTAGATGTGAATCCCCACAAGTTGAGTAAAAATAAGTAATGGGAAATTGTGAATTCAACTGCTTGTCTTCTAAATACGCAATGAATGATTTTATGAGTGTTAAGAATGAATATTTGTCACAATCTATAAAAGAGGCAGTGATATATACTACACTAAAAAAAATGAGATTAAGGCCATGGTCTCATTAGTGTTCAATTCACACTTAGATCAAATATTTGAGATCAGATCTATATGATCTAAAACTAATTCTTCTCCAGTAAATTGAGCCTTGAAACTAGATTATGGTTGTTGCTAGTTCGAATCTTCAATTTTTCTTCACTCCAGGACTATTTACAACCTACAACTAGAACTAAGAAAACAAAAGTACCCACAATCAAACTTCACATCAATGGACTCATATCATAATCCATGATTTGAAGGATGACAATCACAATGCCAGATATAGAGAGGAGATATTTTTGTAGATAGAATTGCTAAATTGTTGTACTGAATCAACAGAAAGGAGGTAAAGAAGTTGTATGACCACATGAGAGGAGAGATCATATTGGCTCGTACAACTAGGTCGTACAATAATGTCCATATGTTGTACAACCATGAGGGAGGGGAGGCCATTTAATAAGAAATATTAAAAACTTAAAAGCATGATCATCTTCCTTTGATTTTAATTTTTTTATTTTTTTAATATATAATATATTTATTGTTATATAAAAAATGATTTTTTCCCATAAAAAACTTAAGTTACAAACATACAATTTTTACCCCAAGCCTTTATAGGATTTTAATTAGATATAGAGCAAAGAAAGGCCAAATTTGATGAGAAAAAAAATAATCTTGAGTAATTTTCATGATATGAATCAAATGGTAGTGCCAGAGCTAGTGAAAAATGCTTAGATATTGACGAAATCAAGCATGTGGTTTAGATCCAATTTGCATATATATGAAAAGTAGGGCTTAAAAGTAAGATCTAAGGTGCTTGACTAGTAGATTTGAAGAATGCAATAATTCTACTTAGATTTGATGCCAAAAGAATTCAACACAATGAATTTTATCCAAGGAGTTAGATCTAGGCAACATTAAAAGCATTAAATAAATAAAAGTAGATCTAAGCAAATAAAAGAGAGGAGGAAAAACTCCAAGTTGGGGAAACATCCATGGAAATAGGCTTGTATTATTCAAAACTCTCCCAATTACATTAGCAAGAGAACAATCAAATATCGAGTTCATATGGGATCCATACAATTCTCAAGAATCACACAAGCACATTACAATTGAGCCTCCTTCACCTCTATTATATAGGTTAGAAGGATAAGAGATCATATCCCATGATGAATGTGGGATAAAATCACTTTAGTGAGGGGATATGAGATCATATCTCATGATGAATGTGGGATAAACTCTATGAGTTGGTGAGTTAATGAATAATAATATGCCCAATAGTCTAATAATGCCTCATTTTGTATGTCGAATCTAGGACAACATGATGCTTGTCCCACAAATCCATACCAATCAAATAGTCATATGACTAAAGTGATATGATATTCATATCTATCTTAGTGTTGAGTCTATTCATGTTCTCTATGTAATCCTCGACAAGCTCATTGATTCTTCTCTTGGTTCCAATGGCTAACTGAACCAACCAAGACTTTTCATGCTTACATCACTTCAATTTAAATCTTTCAACTAAATTAGGATCTATATATCTATGAATAGCTCCATAATTAATCAAAATAGCTATGGGATGATTATCAACCTTACCTTCCACTTCAATAATGTGAAATTGATGGTTTTCTTTTCTGTTGTCCAAGGATGCATAAATCCTTGGCATGCTTTTTTCGATGTCCTCCACTGTAGAAGCTTCTTGAATGTTATGCACAATCCTCATCCTATCTCTCTTGTGAGGAAAATATTTATACATGTGGTCTCCCTCACATCCCCAACACTTTATGGGATGCTGTCTTGGCCTCTTTCCCAAGGAATCTGTCAACATAGGTTCACTTTGTGTTGGCCACCCTTGCTAATATGCTTGAGAGTTGTCCCTGAAGAAAGGTGGATTTAATCCTTTCTTCCTTTTATCCATATTTCTTTTCTTCTTATCATCCATGGATTTTTTAAAAGTTGGCCTTCCCTTGTTTTTATCATACAAATATTTGGATTTCCTTATGGGTTCCTCCACATGCACAACTATTATTTCAGCATATAGAAAAAAATTAATAATACACATAATTAAAGAGCATAAAATGTCATATAAACATGGAAATTATCTTTTATGAACGCACCAATTGGATGCATACCTTAGAAATTCCTCCCATCCATAGAATCTATTGTTCCATCTCTCTCAGCACTAGGTCACTCTTGAGTTGGGGCTATGATTCCACCAAGGCAAAGGCTTCCTAAGCCAACTAAGGTCTAACAATTAGTACATAAAGTGCATTAGGCCAAAGGTACCAATCTCTTGCATCAATTCAAAAACTAGAAAACCCTCATTCTCCTTCGCCTGCACAACCCAAGGAAGTGTACCCCTTTCTTTGCTCCACAATCCCTCATGCTATCCCCACTACAAGGAGAATACCTTCTGGTGGAGGTTTTTAGTGTTACAAAATTTGGCAAAATTTTCAAAAAAAACTTTACTACAACCTCCTTTATTGACTGCAGAGGTTTTAGCATATGTTCCACATAACTAATAAAAATTGGGATGGAGGAGGTTGTAGCGGAGTTTTTTTTTTCTTTCATGTTGTTCTTGTCAAAACGCACTAGTGCGGTCTTAACAAACACGCACCAGTGTGTTACTATAATAAAAATGCATCGGTGCATTAATATAATACAACTGCCCCAGAGCTTAATATAATATAAAGACTGTTATAAAAACAGGACCGTGAAGCAATAAAATAAAACAAATGCGGAAACAAAACACAGAAGATACACAATACAACAGAGACACAGATTTACGTGGTTCACCCAGTGTGGGCTACATCTACTAGAGAAATTGCCAGGTCCTTCCTTTATTATTATCCAACATATGAAGGGATACAACCTACAACAAACTCGATGTAACTTCCTCTTCTTTCTCTCATAGTCTCCTATCTCAGAATACAATATTCGCCATCAACCATAGCCTCAATACATTTCCCTCATAAAAGAGGGTTGCCTTCTAGGGAAAAAAACCCTAACATAATCTCTATCGTTAGATCTGCGACCTTAAAATGAACGATCCAGATTTACAATGAAATTACAATATACATTTACACGACAATTTTTCCTTTGGGGGCTTTGCCCCCGAACCCCCGTTGGGGGCTTGCTTTCCCCCAGACCCCCTAGCAGGGGGGATAGCCCCCTCGAACCCCGCAGAGGGGATACCCCCCCTCTACACTCCCCCGCGTGGAAGATTGTACATACTTCTGGGGTGTAAATACTTCATGGGGTATAAAGACGACTGAAAGTAAAAGACCTCTGAATCAGGAAGATAATCAGGCTCCACAACCAACAATCTCCCACTTGGAGACTGATCTCAAAAAATCCACCGCCGTTGTATATGATGGACTATGAACCTTCTTGGACCTGACAAATTTCTCATCTTCATCTTCATTCTTGAAGACCATCTGAAACTGAGAAGGAACTCAATTTCTCCCTGGTTACTCCCTTTGTTAACATATTTTCAAGATTCTGGCTAGTGTGTATCTTTTCCAACTTCAAATGTCCATCTTCCAAGGCAGATCGTATGAAGTGGTACCTCAACTGTATATGATTAGTCTTCAAATGGAAGGCTGAGTTCTTTGCAAGATGAATTGCACTGTCACTATTATAGTACAACTTACTATTCTCTTGCTTCTTTCCCAATTCCTCCATAAACCTTTGTAACCAAATCATCTCTTTAATAGCCTCTGTAATAGCAACATACTCTGCCTTTGTTGTTGAAAGTGAAACAACCTTTTATAGTTTTGAAATCCAACTTACTATTATTCCACCTATAGTAAAAACATACCCTGTGGTGCTCCTCCTGTTGTCTTTATGACCTGCCATATCTGAATCAACATATCCTTGTAGAAAAGTGTCTGAACCTCCAAAACATAACGCATGAGTAGTAGTACCTCTCAAATACCTGAGAATACACTTTACTTCCTCCCATTGTTCTTTACCTGGATTGCTCATATACCTGCTCATAACTCCCACTGCATGTGCAATATCTGGTCTTGTGCAAACCATTGCATACATCAAGTTGCCAATGACTGATGAATAAGGGACCCTAGACATGTATTCTATCTCCTCCCGTGTCTTGGGACACATTTCCTTTGTTAATTTGAAACGGCTGGCCAAAGGTGTACTAACTGGTTTTGCATTCTTCATTCTAAACCTCTCCAACACCTTCTCTGTGTACTCACCCTGAGATAATGTCAATTTTTTATTTTTCCTGTCTCTTTTTATTCTCATGCCAAGGATTTTCTTTGCAGCACCCAAATCCTTCATCGCAAATGAATTGGCTAATTTCTTCTTGAGCATATTTATATCCTACATATTAGACCCTGCAACAAGCATGTCATCTACATACACTAGCAAGATAATATAACTTCCATTTTCTAGCCTTTTAAAATAAACACAGTGATCAGAATGACATCTACTATAACCCCGTTCTGTCATAAACCTGTCAAACATCAAATACCACTGCCTTGGAGCTTGCTTTAGGCCATGCAATCTCTTCTTCAACCTGTATACCAAATTCTCCTTCCCTTTGACCTCATACCCCTGTGGCTTCTTCATATAAATCTCTTCCTCCAAATCCCCATGGAGAAAAGTTGTTTTTACATCTAACTGTTCAAGATGCAAATCTTATACTGCCACAAGACTTAAAATAGTCCCAATTGAAGTCATTTTAACAATAGGAGAAAATATTTCATCAAAATCTATACCTTTCTTTTGTGCAAACCCCTTTACAACAAGTCTAGCCTAGTGCCGCTTTTCTCCTCCATCTTCTTCCTTCAGCTTGTAAACCCATTTATTCTGCAATGCTCTTTTTCCCACAGAAAATTGAACCAAGTCCCAAGTCTGTTTATTTTCCAAGGAATCCATTTCCTCTTTCATGCCTTGCTCCCACTTCTTTTTGGTGTCTACCTGCATTGCCTCTTCATAACATTCTGGTTCACCATAATCAGTCAACAATAAATAATACAATGAAGGAGAGTATTGTTCAGGGGTATACTTAACCTGGTAGATCTTCTAACAACACTTGCAGGTGTTTGAGGTACCTACTACTCGTGTTGTTGTACATTTTGATTTTCAGGTTCCTTTGGAATTTCTTTTTTAGTGATCTTATCAAGCACCGTGTATTCTTGTTTTTCTTCTTCCTGTTTCTTTCCCTGCAATTGATCTTTGTACATGACCTTCTCATTGAATATGACATCTCTACTCCTAATGATTTTGTTATAATCCCATAAGCGATAACCAAAATCATTAACACCGTATCCAATAAAGGTACACTTCTTGGATTTAGACTCAAGCTTTGTTCTATTTTCTTTATTAATATGGACAAATGTTTCACAACCGAAAGTTTTCAAAAAAGAATAGTTTACCCTTTTTCCTATCCATTCCTCCTATGGAATTATACCATCCAAATAGCTTGAAGGTCCTCTGTTTATTAAGTAAATAATAATATCTACAACATCTACCCAAAATTGTAAGGGAAAACCAACATGCAATCTCATACTCCTTGCACGCTCCATGATTGTCCTGTTCATCCTTTCTGACACACCATTTTCTTGTGGTGTTCTTGAAACTGTCTTCTCTCTACGAATCCCATGGTATGAACAATAATCATCAAAATCCTTGCTGCAATATTCACCTCCATTATCTGATCTGAGACACTTCAACTTTTTTGCTGTCTCATTCTCAACCAAAGCTTTCCATTTCTTAAAAGTATCAAAAACATCAGATTTTTTTCGAATGCAATAAGCCCAAGTTTTTCTAGTTTCATCATCAATAAAAGTAATATAATAATGAGAGCCACCAAGAGATGATACCTGAGCTAGTCCCCATACATCTGTATGCACAAGCTCTAACCTTTCACTCTTCTTTTCTTTTCCGACTCTGAGAAATCTGACCCTCTTATGTTTTCCATAAACACAATGCTCACAGAAGTCCAAATCAATTTGTTTAAGATCTAGCAACAAATTTCTTTTGTGAAGTATCTGCATACCCTTCTCACTCATGTGTCCCAGCCTATGATTCCACAGTGTTGTATCCACTCTTGTAGAAGCTAAAGATATAGAAGAGTCAGTATTACCAATACATAAATACAATGTACCTTCCTTCTCTCCTTTTTCTATCATCAATGATCCTTTGATGGCCTTCCACATCTTATCTATAAATATGGATATACAACCTTCACTTTCCAACTGCCTTGTTGAAATTATATTTTTTCTTAAATCTGGAACATGTCTTACCTCCTTCAACAACCATTGGTTTCCATTGCGTTGATTTATTTTTACCTTTCCCATTCCAACAATTTTGCATGGTGCATCGTCACCCAAATGAACCTGTCCAAAATCACCTTGAACATAATCTAGAAAATGTTTCCTATGGGGTGTGGCATGAAATGAAGCCCCTGAATCTACTACCCAAGACTCATAAATATTATCTATAGAAAGAATCAAAGCATCTTGTAACACATCACCTGTTACATTTGCTTCCTAATTTCTCTCTTGCTGTCCATCTCTTTGTTTCTTTGGAGCTCTACAGTCTTTATTCAAATGTCCTTTCTTCCCACAATTCCAACACTCTATCTTTCCAAGTCTGGATTTGGATCTGCCCTTCCTAGAACTCCCTCGGTTCTAGAAACCCTTTCCTCTATCCTTTTGTCTTCCCCTATTCTCCATGTTCAATGCATTTCCTGATGTCTCACCTGTGATTTTCCGTTGCATTTCCTCACTAAGGATAACACCAACAACATCATCAAATTTTAAAGTATTTGAACCAGAGACAGAGTTACTTATAGCCATGACCAAGCCGTTCCATCTTTCTGGCAATGAACACAAGATTAGAAGAGCCCTAACCTCATCATCAAAGTCCACTTTTACAGAACTTAGTTTATTAGTAACCGTATTAAAATCATTTAAATGATCTGCAATAGACCCACCTTCCGACATCTTCATATTAAATAATCTCTTTATTAGAAATACCTTATTGGACGCCGAGGGTTTTTCATGCAATTTTGCCAATGCATCCATCAAACCCTTCGTTGTCTTTTCTTTGGAAATATTGAAAGCCACTGACGCTGCCAGGCTCAGCCGTATCGTTCATAGAGCCTTTCTGTCAAGAATCTCCCATTCTTCATCCTTCGTAGCCACCGGATTCTTTGCTATTCCGCCCAATGGTAGCAATAGATCCTTCTGATATAAATAGTCTTCCATCTGCATCTTCCATAACTGGTAGTTTTGGCCATTAAATTTCTCGACCCTAAAATTTCCATCTTCTGACATTTCTCCCACTCGAACCAGGAACCCTCTTTTCCTATGAGTTACCTTTCGCTCTGATACCAATTGTTAGAAAAATAGGACCGTGGAGCAATAAAATAAAACAAATTTGGAAACAAAACACAGAAGATACACAATACAATAGAGACACATATTTACATGGTTCACCCAGTGTGGGCTATGTCCACCAGAGAAATTGCCAGGTCCTTCCTTTATTACTATCCAACATATGAAGGGATACAACCTACATCAAACCCGATGTAACTTCCTCTTCTTTCTCTCACAGTCTCCTATATTAGAATACAATATTCACCATCAACCATAGCCACAATACATTTCCCTCATAAAAAAGGGCTGCCTTCTAGGGAAAAAAACCCTAACATAATCTCTATCGTTAGATCTGCGACCTTATAATGAACGGTCCATATTTACAATGAAATTACAATATACATTTACAAGGCAATTTTTCCTTCGAGGGCTTCGCCCCTAAACCCCCATCGGGGGACGCTGCCCCAGAACCGCCACTGGGGGCCCACTTACCCCCAAACCCCCCAATCGGGGGGATAGCCCCCCCAGACCCCGCAGAGGGGGTACCTCTCCTCTGCACTCCCCCACGTGGAAGAGTGTACATACTCCTGGGGTGTAAATACTTCATGGGGTATAAACACGACTGAAAGTAAAAGACCTCTGAATTAGGAAGATAATCAGGCTCCACAACTAATAAAGACGCCCCAGTGCCTTTATAACCATTGCACACCAGTTCCACCTTTTTCATCGTATGCAAAGAATCGATGCTCTTATAATTTCTATGCATTGGTTGCATCTTGTTTGTGTATGAAGCATCGATGTGTTTTAGGATTTGTACGCCCTGGTGTGTTTAAGTTATAGTGAGAATCAATGCAATCAAGTTATCCTGAGACTCGATGCGTTTAAAATAGTGTGCACCCCAATGCTTGTCTAATTAGTATGTACAAGTGTTTTTTTTACCAGGTGCACCGAAGGGTAGTGAAATTTCAAATATTCAAGAGGAGATGTCGGTGCCATTATTTTTACTAAGAACCAGTGCATATATTACAGTAAATGCACCAGTGTGTAAATAATATTTAGAAGCTTGATGTGTATTATAACCTTAACTCATCGGTACATAAATTATTTTTAGTGACCAGTATATATTTTAAACACGAGCACCATACAATTTTGAAACGATAAATATTATTGTACATTTTATCGTTTACAGAACGATATGTTTTCTCAATAGTTCATACTGGTGTGTTATTATAATCAATGTGCATCAGTGCGCATGACTCCTCAAAATGCACAGTTTTTTTATATTATGGCATGCATCGTCTAGTGAGTTCAAAAGAATATAATGCAATGATATGTATCACTAATACATATGACCAAATTTGTGACGGTTTTTCATTGTTATTGCCACACTTATCCGTTGCAATTTCCACGAAAGCGAAGACTTTTTTTCATCACTATATCCATGAACGAGGTGTTCGTGGAAACAACAATGAAATTAGCTCTCCATGTGTCATCACCATCAAGATGGGTTAACCCTATGCATTGTCGAAATTGGTTCGAAACTTCGTCACAATTACGACGAAAAACCATGGCAATGTAAAAAAAATGTGGAAAGTTGCGATGCAAAAGCATGGCAATAGCGACGAAAATTTATGCCAAGACAAAAACTTATGACGTAGATGCTATATGTGCAACGCAAAAGCGTGGCAAATTGCGACGAAAAACCATGGCAATGTAAAAAAAATTGTGGAAAGTTGTGACGCAAAAGTGTGGCAATAGCGACGAAATTTATGCCAAGACAAAAACTTAGGATGCAGATGTTGTATGTGCGACGCAAAACTGTGGCAAATTGCGACGAATAAAAATTGATTTCCGACGAACTATCGTCAATATTGTGGCGCGTCCTTTAAGTTTAAAAAAAATAAAATACACGAGATATGGTATTACCATATTGCATTGTAATGTGGTATACCATATTACAATGTAATATGGTAATGCCATATTACATTGTAATATGGTATTACCATATTATGGTAATGTCTCTACTTTCTCAACAAGATGCAAGAAGTTCTTTTTAAAAACAACTTAGGATAGCGATTTGTCCTAAGTGGGATGGTGACCTTGGCATTCAACAAGATAGGAAGTAATTCATTGATGATAAGTGTAGCAGGTGTGCAGGTCCACAAGTGTAGCAGGTGTGCAGGTCCACAAGATAGGAAGTAATTCATTGATGATAAGTGTAGCAGGTGTGCAGGTCCACAAGTGTAGCCGACATTTCTATTGAAAGATGGATGTTAGAGAAAATGTGTAGATCTTTTAGATTG
>ML782186.1:8691-20100 GCA_009831015.1 Picea engelmannii
TAATGGCCTAAAGCCGACATAAATAAAATAAAATTACTAATCTAAATCACAACTAATGGCCTAAAGCCGACATAAATAAAATAACATTACTAATCTAATATGCCCCAATTAAGTGGTAATGAGCCAATATTAGGGCTTAACAACATTCCCACTCCAACCCATTTTTTTCCATTCAATCCATTCACTTCCCTTGAGGTGATTAGTATATTATGAGAAGAGGCTTATTTAAGGTGCACTTAGAGAATTGTCAAGAGGATCCCACACCAGGTTCGTAGAGTGTTGGCCTGGAAGGATTGCAAGATTCAATATTTGATTAATGAATAAAAGAATCCCTTTTCCATGTCCCAAATGATGGTGTTTTATGTCTTTTCTTTGATTTATACATACAAATTGATATATAACCCTAATTTATGAATAGAAATATAATACTTGTAGCCTTGTTTGTGATTAAGCATGACACAGTGAGACCCATCGAGGAATTTTCCCCAAGTGTCCTTATCCTGCACATGTCTCCTTTCCCTGAGCATTAGTATGTTCCATACGCTTGGAACCAGTTTTCTTGCTAGTGACACTTGTTCCTCCTTTGTAACATAGCATTCTTTTATTCTTTTTCAAGATCTTTAAAAATTGAAAAAAACAAAAAAATCAAATATTCCAAAAAGAGGGGATGGGAAATATTTATTCTTTTTTTGGAAGAAAATATAGTCACCCTTGGACAAAGCACATCCTTCCATTTGTTCGTCAAGCTTTAGGATACAGTATGACCTTAAGAAGTCGTTCTCACTACATAGATCTGTGGCCTCCTCCATTTGGTTACTCTTCCAAACATATGGAGAGTTTGCGATGCCTCCTGCATCACAGATTCAAAAATCAACGAAGTTCTCTTCCTGATCATCAAGATCCTCCAATATTTTGCCGATGGATTGTTGAAGACCTCAGGGTAGTGAGTCATACACTCCAATTGTACTCCTGCCTGAGTTTTTAAGATCTTGAATTTGTTGCTCGTGAAGACTTCATCTCCAGCCACATATGTCATTAGCTTCTTGAAGATGCATACTGTAGTTGCATATCTTCGACTAATTTGAGACGTAGATCTGTTGTGTATTGCTCACTACAATTTATATAGTTATATGACATGGATTTGCAGTGTATTTGATTGGAATCCATGATTTAGTTAATATCGAGCATAGGTATGCTCACCTCATAGAGACAATTGTTTTTCTACAGATGGCACCTCTCGAACTTTGGTCCCAGGCTCACTCGATTTTGTGCATTCTCATTGATGAAGATATCATAATGTATTTCAGCCATCGGTTTCTGTTCTGACCTCATACATTAGGGGGAATTTTTTATAGCCCTAAAATTCCCTACTCATGCATATGTGGCATTGGCAATATTTCTTGCATAATTTTCCGAATAACTGTTGAGGAACTTTATTTTAAAAACCAATTTTTAGAGCATGTACGTGCCTTGTTGCACTACTGCCCACATACATACAATTTATGCATGCTAGACATCCCACTTACATATTCTTGTTGCAAACTAAACACCGACATATACCTCCAAAAGTTGCAAAAATTAGAAAGTGGTAAGGAATTCAGTGGAATTTACGGGCTATTGGAGGTTCCCCAACCAATTCACCTGCTATAGCTCATCCCCCAACCGAATAAATATTCTTTTTTCATATAAAAGGAGGTCTTGGGGTCTCATTCCACAATCAAGCATTTGAACAGTGTGTGATATATCAGATATAAAAATTATGCATAACATAAATAAAATGATAGAAATGGCAGAATAACAACAATATAATGAGAACAATCACCACAATAACACTGAAATGATATCAAAATAACAACAGAAATAACACTTTGATTCTGAGAGAAATGTTCATGGACCTCTTTGAGAGGGAAACCTCCAGTCGAGAAGAGCTCTATTACAATAATATCCAATATAGGGTTCTCATACCCTCGACTCCTATTTATACTAAATATGTCTATCAAAAGGAGCATCTAGAGGAAGATCCTTCTAGAAGTGGAAGATTCTATTAGGTCTTCTTACATTCAACTTATTCTATTTTATTGCAAGGCCTTATTAATATTGAACTTTATTACATCATAATATATTGTTCTACCTGTGTGCGGGTTAGGACCCTAACATGTTTTCCACCTTAAAAACAACCTTGTCCTCAAGGCTTGAGATGTGGAAATTGTTGCAGAATGGTAGCTGGTTCCCAAGTGGCATCTGTTGGAGTTGTAACTTTCCACTAGACTAACACTTCCTTGATGGTTCTCTGACGCAGGCAATGCTCACGCTGGTCCAAAATGGCTTGTGGTTGTAGCCAAATGTATCCTTCTTCGGCTAACTCAGGAAGGTTGGTTTGAATTTGGAACTTAGTTCCAATCACTTTCTTTAAGCATGAAACATGAAAAACAAGTTGTAGCTTCAAATGATTGGGCAAAGATAACTGATAGGCCACCTATCCCACATGCTTGAGAATGATATAAGGACCATAAAATTTGGGCTCTAGCTTTTGACAATGTTCGGACTTAAGGGAATTTTTCTTGTAAGGTTGCATTCGAAGAAACACCTGATCCCCTTCTGCAAATTGACATTTAGATCGACCTTGATCTGCTTGTTGCTTCATGCGATTCTGTTCCATGACCAAATTCTCTTTGAGGGTACAGAGAATAGCCTCTCAAACTGTAAGTGTTTGGTCAACCGCCTGTACCTTCAAGACACTAGGTAAGTATGAGACAACTGAAGGTGGATTCTGTCCATATACCACTTCAAAAGGAGTCATGTGTGTAGTTGTATGGTATGAAGTTTTGTACCACCATTCAAATAGGGGTAACCATTAAGTCCATTGATCTTGATTTTTCGAGGAAAAACACCTCAAATATGTTTCCAAACACTTGTTGAAAACTTTCGTTTGACCATCAGTCTGGGGATGATAAGATGTGCTGAGTTGCAATTGGGTGCCTTGTAGCTTGAACAATTCTTGCCAAAAATTTCTTGTGAAAGTTGGGTCGCGATCAGAAACAATAGAGTGCAGCATGCAATGAAGCTTGAAGACCTGATACATAAAAATTTGAGCCACCGTGGATGTCGTAAATGGGTGTTGAAGAGAGAAGAAATGAGCATACTTGGAAAGGAGATCAACAACCACCATGATGACTGATTTATTTCCTGTTTTGGCTAATCTTGTAACAAAATCCATAGAGATATCCCTCCAAATAGTAGGTGGAATTGGAGGCAGTTGTATTGTGCTCGGAGTTTTGACTGTTTCTCCCTTGTTGCATTGACACACATCACATTTAGTGACAAAATTACAAATGTCTTGTTTCATACCATCCTAGAAAAAAGAACGTTTGACCCTGTCATAGGTTTTGGTGAGCCCAGAGTGCTCCGCTATGGGTGTAGCATGAAGCTCATAAAGTACCATGGATTTAAGCTTTGATCGTTTACTTAAATACAAATGGCCTTTGTATCGAACCCCATCATGGAGCCAAGAGTACCCTGGGGAAGTTGGAGCATTAGACTGCAATTTTGGATCAGATGCAAACTTTTTGGATCTTGTAGCCATTCCTGGCGAACGGCTTGGAGCCAATCTGGTACAATGAAGGAAAGAGAAAAAAGGGATCCTTCATCTTCATATTTTCAGGAAAGTGCATCCATAACCACATTGTCTTTACCTTTCTTGTAAATTATCTCATAATCATATCCAAAGAGCTTAGTCACCCATTTTTGTTGCTCCGGGGAGGAAATGCGTCGTTCTAGAAAATACTTGAGGCTTTGATGGTCTATCTTAATTTGGAAGCATTGCCCCAATAGATAAGGGCACCACAGATCAACGACATGGAGAATAGCCAAAATTTCCTTTTCATAGATTGATTTGCCCATATTTATTTCAGATAGTTGGTTGCTGGTAAAGGCCAAAGGACGACCCTCTTTCATAAGGACAACACCAATTCCTTTCCCTGAAGAATCACATTCCAAGACAAAGGTCTTTGTGAAATTAGGAAGGGCCAGGACTAGAGTGGTGCACATGGCCATATTCAAGGTTTAAAAATATTGAGAAACAACTGGAGTCCAAGTGAAAGAGTTCTTTTTTAGGAGAGCAGTGAGAGGTGCTGCAATATTTCCATAATTCTTAACAAACTTGCGATAATAACCTATTAAGCCCATAAATCAATGCAAGATTTTGAGTCTTTGGGTGAGGCTAGTCTTGCATAGCTTCAATATTTTTAGGATCCAGCCTAATGCCATCCTTGCCAACCAGATGACCCAAGTACTTTACTTCTAAGGTGCCAAAAGAACATTTAGACTGTTTTAGGAAAAGTTGGTGTTGAGAGAGTAGATGGAGAACTCGATCCACATGAGCAAGATGGTCTGTCTAGGTTTTGCTATAGATGAGGATATCATCAAAGAAAACTATGAAACAATTATGGAGAAAAGGATGAAAGACATGATTCATGAGGCTTTGGAATGTGGAGGAGGCATTACACAAGCCAAAGGGCATGACCAAAAACTCATAGTGTCCCTCATGAGTTATAAAGGCAGTCTTGGGAATGTTTGCCTCTTTCATACATATCTGGTGGTAGCCCGAACAAAGATCAAGTTTAGTAAAGAATTGGGCACCACTCAATTCATCCAAGAGGTCATCAATGACAAGAACGGGAAATTTGTCTTTAATGGTAAATTTGTTGAGGGCATGAAAGTCAGGCTACATTCGCCAAGAAACTTCTTTCTTTAGGACCATGAACACAAGAGAAGAGTAGGGGCTCGTACTAGGGCAGATAACACTTGCATTAAGGAGTTCCTGGACCATTTTCTCATTCATTTTTTTGGGAAAAGGGGTGACGATACAGACGGATATTGGGAGGAAGGATTCTGGGTACTAGGGGAATGGAATGATCATGAACACAACGGGAAGGAGGGAGTCCCTAGGGAGTGGAAAAGACCACTTGATGTTTAGAAAGGATGGATTGGAGGTCTTGCAACACCGAGGGTGTCTATGTTGCTTGTATGCCATGGAGTTGGGAAATAACACTAGAATGACCTTTTTTGAGTATCTTTTCCATGCGATGGGAACTAATGATCTCAGGTGAATCGACGGTGATGCCTTGGAACTTATATTGGTGGCCCTCCTGGTCTAATTGCATGGTTAATTCCTTAAAATCCATGAGAATGGGACCCAAAGTCCTTAGCTAGTCTTCACCCAACATAATGTCACAACTACCCATGTTGATAGCAAACATATAAGATTTCAGGTGGTAGTCACCAAATTGGAGACACACATTTTCACAATGCCCTCCACATTTCATGGAACCACCATTGGCAATCATGATTTGGAAATTATTGATGGCATGGATGTAGCAATGAGTTTCTTGGGCAATGTGGCAATGAATAAAATTATGGTTGATTCCACTATTAACCAGAATGATGACCTTACAATGCTTGATGTAACCAATTAGCTTGAGGGTTTAGGGAGCGGAGAAGCTAGTGAGAGGATTGAGGGAAATGACCGGTTCTACTTTGGGAGGGTCTGAGGGAGGGGTTATGTCAGGGGTTTCAGGTGACTTAGACACAAGGGGAGTTTCAACATGCTCTTCTGAAATATCCTCAAAAATGGCCATAAAAAGATTTTGTTCCTTACACTTGTGGCCCAGGAAATATTTGTCTTCACAATTATAACAAAGGACTTTGAGTTGGCGTTCAACCATTTCAACCCTGGTCAATTTTTGGATCTTTAGAGGAGTGGAGGGAATAGTGGGATTTATTGGTTTAGTGTGAGGGATAAAGGAGGGTTTCCGGTTTTGAGAAGATACAACCTGTTTTTCTTCTTTATCTCTTTTAGTAGCCTCCACCCAATTCTAAGGCTGAGCCATGAGGATAAGGGCCCAAATGTCATCCTTGAGGCCACTGATAAAACACTCTCAGAAAAAGGCATCATAAATGCCCTCTGTCCGAAAATCCAGGCTCTCAAAGGAAGCTATAAAGTCTTCCATTGTTCCTGATTGTTTCAACTTTGTCAAATGACCCAAATGGTTGGTGCCAGTGTCAAAGCATTCATAAAGCTCTACCACAAAGTTTTTCCAAGAAATATACCCTTGACAATAAGTTTTTCTTCATTGCCAACGTTCTTGATATAGATGGAGAACACCATACTGGAGTTTGGACAAGTCATCTGCAATGCCATATAAAGAGAAATAATGTTCCATTTGGGTTACCTAACTAGTGGGATCCGAGCCATCAAATTTGGTCACTGGAAGGCGTAGGTCACATTGAAAGTGATGGTGCTGAAAGTTATGCAAATTAGAGGAATGTTCAGCGTCAGTATGTGGAGGTGAGTTAGAGGAAGGTTTATTTGTAGGGATATGCAGCTTGGTGCAGAGTGTCGAAAATACATATTCAAGTTGGGTGGTCAGGTCTTGTTTGATTTCCTCCATTGAGGACTTTATGGTTGTATTGATGGCGACAAAATTGGCACTGAGTTGTTTCACTTCTTGTTGGGTCTCGGTGAGACTAAATTACAAGGTATTGAAGTGAGCTTCCAAGTCTTGGCTACGGTTATGGGCCATGAGGACGAGGGAACCGAAAAGGGGCGGGTGGGGTCAAACATTTTACCAAAAAATGATATGTATGAATGTGATAAGGGAGAAGAGATGAATCTAATGGAATAGGTCTCAAATAATGGTAAAAAACTTTCTATACTTTTTTTTTTTACACCTACGGAGTTATACTCTATTCTGAAGAATACTACAGTGATGAAATTCCCAAATGCTTAACCAAGAAGAAATGTGTAGTGCTTTGGAAACCCGAAAATAGTTGCACAACAATAGATCTTGTATGTTTTAATTTGTTTATGTTTCTGTCCCCAAGGGTTAGGTATTCAAGGGTTCTATAGACAAGGGTTTTCCCTATGCTATAGCTCTCTGATATATGTGCAGGTTCCAATAGTAGTTCTCAACCCAATATCTCAGGGCACTAACTAAGGAGGCTAGATCGTACCCTTAGTTGTACTACCTGACTACCTAGGTACTAGAGAGTATCTTCCCAAGTGTTGTTCTCGGTGGCACTATAGTAGTCAGGCGGTCGATCAGTTTATCTAAAGAGGGCTTATGGTAATCTAGGCCGATCCGTACACAGGTGTTTTCTGATGTGCTACCACTTGAAGGGGTACCAACAAGGGTTACAAGGGTGGCCAACAAATGTGCACTTAAGTACCACTTGTATTTTCTACATGTATGAATCCCTCAACTGCGGGTTTATGCATGTAACGACGGATCTCTATTGCTTAAAGACACCAGAATATGTCTCTACCCTGAAGAAAACTTTACCCACAACTTTTTCATAGGAAAGTGCTCTGATACCTTTTGTAATATACCATATATAAACAATATGCAAAACATAAATAAAATGATAGAAATGGCAGAATAACAACAATATAACCAGAACAATCAGCACATTAACACTGAAATGATATCAGAATAACAACAGAAATAACATTTTGATTCTGAGAGCAATGTTCATGGGCCTCTTCGAGGGGGAAACCTCCAGTCGAACAGAGCTCTGTTACAATAATATCCAATCTAGGGTTCTCATACCATTGACTCCTATTTATACTAAATATGTCTATCAAAAGAAGCATCTAGAGGAAGATCCTTCTAGAAGTGGAAGCTTTTATTAGGTCTTCTTACATTCGACTTATTCTATTTTATTGCAAGTCCTTATTAATATTGACCTTTATTACATCCGAATCTATTGTTCTACCTATGTGCAGGTTAGGACCCTAACACAGTGAAACTCTGCCCAAATTCCCTCCCCTTCCTTGCCCAAGCATTTGCAACCTTTTTTGAGTTATTTCCTCAACATTCCCACTCCAACCCCTTTTCTTCCATTCAATCCATTCCCTTCCCTTGAGGGGATTAGTAGATTGTGAGAAGAGGCTTATTGAAGATTCACTTGGAGCATTTTCAGGAGGAGCCCAGACTAGGTTCGTAGAGAATCAGCCTACGAGGATTGTAAGATTCAATCTTTGATTAATGAATAAAAGAATCTCTTTTCCGTGTCCCAAATGATGATGTTTTATGTCTTTTATTTTATTTATACATAACAATTGATATCTAACCCTAATTTATGAATAAAAATAATATGCTTGTATCCTTGTTTTCCTAGTTTTGGATGCAGGTCAACTTTGGGAGGTGACTTGTAGACTTAGGAGCTATAGAGCTTCAGGATATCATAACCAAACATTGGATAAAATGTACGGTTACTAATATTCTCTTCCACTGCTTTTTGTTCATCTATTTTGGTATGTTTGGGGTAGTCTAGAAACTAGATTGACTTTTAGGGAGTCATTTGCTCTGGTATACTTTAAACCCTAGTATAGTTATAGGGGGGTTTTCCCACTAGCAATAATACACATAAATAAAACATTCTAACATTCAATTTTACCATAAATAAAAATAGTAAAAACATATAATTTTCCACGAGGTTTATTTATTTTTTCTTTTTTTCTTTGTATCCTTAATTAATGAAGAAAAGAGAGAAGCATATTTATCCATGTAATAGATACAACTATATTCAACTATCCACTCACTTTGATAAGTGTCAGCACGCAATAATTAATAAGAACTAATAGAAAATGCATAGCTATATGGATTACCTTCTGAAATCTAGTTTTGCAAGTCAATCGACCATATAGTCAATGCATATCCTTTAAGATTCTAGAATTTATCTTCAATGTAATTAGTCTTCTTCTATCAATCCTTCTCCATATGCCCCAATTTCTAGTTCTTCTTCTTCTTACATTTCTTAGTTGATGTATGATTGTCATGCTTCTTCTTAATAGTCTAGCCGATGAAAAATCTCATTCTTTTGTTGATTTACTCAACCTTTTTCTCTATGGTTTTATTTACCTTTTCCCTTAATAAACTAGGCCTATTACCTCACATCATTTTTTTCTTGATTAAGAAACTTTCTTATGACCTAATTAGAAAACCATAGAAATAATCAAAGATATAATTCTTACCATCCTTACTTATGGAAGCTCATATAGCATGGAATGTGAAATAGAATACATCATAGGGTGTCTTCAATCAATCAAGATCAGTTCTATGATTTGACGATCTTTCTTCAAGGAACCCATTTTGCATTCACCCAATTTCAAGTGAATCTCCTTCACACGAGACAAGTAATATTCAATTTCATCAAAGGGGAGATGATCAAGAGAGATCAACACTTTCTCAATTTACATAACTTGACATTAGTATTATCAAATAAGGTCTTCAACTTCCTCCATACTTTATTAGGACTATTTAACTCACTCATATGAAAGATAATCTCTTTGGATATGTAGGTCATTATAACTCCCACAACCTAATCCTTATTCTCTTCGATGAAAAATTTACACTAATTATTCACCAGATATGGAATCATATTCTTTGTGAACTTCCAAATAATTTACTTTTCAATAACATTTCCATATCTTGTGCCCACATACCATAATTGTTTCCACTTATAAACACATGTTATTTCTTTGAATTCATGATCTTTATCTACATATATTAATCATGATTCAATCATCAAGTCAAAACCTTGAATCAATCTACCTAAGAAATTTGACTCATTAAGAATAAATGCAAGCCACAGCCTCCAAAAGATTGTAGACTATAGGAGAAGTCTCAAACTAATAGCTCTGATACCATATTGGATAACTAAGGAATTAGTAGATAAAGGAGATACACATTAAAAGAAGAGGTGGTGTCTAAATACACCATTATGACCTTGAAGAACAAGTGAAATATATTAACATACAAACAAAAAAAATGAATAAAAAAAATTCATTGATAAATTGATCCATAAAATCATCTATACATAGCACCAAAGTGTAACGATCTCCCATAAAATGAGAAATATATGGTCCACTTTGATTGGATAAAGTGCATATTGAACTCCTTGAATTCTTCCTTGAACAATGCACTAATCCATTATCATAATCAACCTAACTTACTAGTCAAATGCCTAGTCGACCGACTAGTCAACTATCCTAGATGAATGTTGATTGTTGACTGAGCATATCTAGAATATCCAAAGGTGTGATGAACTTATTTTTCTAATGCACAAGAAAAAAATAGAATAAGTGTATATTACTCTTATTCATGCCAATATGTCTTCTATTTCATCTTGAGACAAACACCCACTAACTACTTGTAACTATTCAAAAAAAGTCATCGTACATGTGTGCAGTAGTTTAAATAAAAAAGTGAGAGTCATGTGATATTCTGGAGAAATATGTAGGTACTTTTAAAAAAAGTATAGATAAAAACATTTATAGGACCATATTTCTTAACTATTATATGCATTTGATTGTTTGGGCATTATAATAAGGTCAAAATTTACATTCCTCGAATAAAGAATAGAAAGAGGTATTTTAGGACTAAGGTCCTTAATACAATATTAGAATGTTCATATAATTAAACCTCGAGGCTTTGACCCTCATATTTTTGGTCTTATGTTCCAACACTAAAGGAGAAATCTTAGAGGGTTTGTGTTTCTTATTGTCCAAATCAAGCCATTTGTTTCATATATATCAATGAAGTTCGATCTTAGACACCTAACCTTGTCTAAATGGGTACAAGTAGAATTGTTGTAATCACAAAACCATAGGACCTGCTATTCTCTAGAGAATGAGGCCATGAGAAGAAATCAACCATGTCTTGGTTACCCTTCCAATGTTGTCTACTTAATACGAATGGATAATTCAGTGATTTTATTAATAAAGGAAGTCTTTCTTTTACAAAATTCTCAATCTCTTGTGTTGAAATGAGAATAATATATGATGTTTGTGATACATTTTGCATTTCAACACATTCATTTTAATTATGAGGATCCATCCTCAAACAAACATTTCTCTATTGGATTGATAGCACTTTCCAAGGCTAAAATAGCCATCTAGAATTTCAACAAGATTGTAAAATGTAGCGCCCAAATTATCCTTTCCTCCATTCCAACTCCATACCCTTTTAAATTTGAGATATTACAATACTTCAATCTTCCCCAACATGATCCTCCTTGTTCCAAACCCACCAAGTGGGCCTTCCATTTGCAAAACTTAGGAGTATTCTCTTCCTAATGACTAATTTAAGATTAAGGTGAAAATAAATAGCTTATATTCAATATTTTTTATAACTCGATTCACAATTTGGAGAGAGAAGAGTGTCAAAATGAAAGTTAGCCTCAAAGTCAAGAATTCAATACAATATTTTGTTACAGGTATGAAATAACTGAGAGGGGGGGGGTGAATCAGTTATTGTAAATTATTAACAATTTCTCTCAATTTTATCTTCGAATCATTAATCTTAATGGCAGCAAGTCTTTACTGTGAAAACCAGTGTTATAAACATG
>ML782186.1:20200-49325 GCA_009831015.1 Picea engelmannii
CATTCGTGTTGCAGCAGTCGTGTTTCAGCATCCGTGTTGCAGCAGTCGTGTTTGTATAAACAATCTTGATCATCTGCGTCATTCTTCTGTTGTAGCCATCAATGACAACCTTAACCATCTGCGTTAGCTTCTGTGTTCCAACGATGTTTCAGCACTGTTTTCAGCGTCTGTGTTTGCATTTGTGTTGCAGCATGTTTCAACATCTGTTCTTCATAAACAATCGATTGCCATCAATGACAACCTTGATTATCTGCGCCTTGATCATCTGCGTCATCTCTGTTGTAGCCATATTTCCAACATATTTTTCATTTTTTACAATATACACGATGCTCAAATAGAAACTAAACCCAAAATCAAGGTTTTAATTAAAGTATTTTGGAAAATCCCATTTTACAATTATAAGTATCAACAATGGCCATATGCAGCAAGCATCTTAGAACTTATATGTTCTTCATACACAACCAAAGTAAGTAACCAAATGAAATTATACATAGAAATCATAAAGAATCATAACTTCATAAACAACAAGAAAGTATTGAAAACAATCCTTTCTTCATGCATGGATAAAAAATATATCACTATGAACCTTCTAGGACAATTGAAATGATGCCATGATTTAAAAGAAAATTTTATAGTGAAAACACAATAGGTTGGCATTATGGATGATCTAGGTGGATCGCAATGGCCATGCACCTTTTCCATTGAATCAATGTTTTCGAGCATGTGGTTTTGATAAACCATGATATTCACCCTTTTGATGGGGAATGTTTTTGGACAAGAATTTTGTATAAGTTTTGGACAAGTCTTGGGAATCACACAGGAACGGATCGCATGAAATTTTGGTTAAGAAGTAGTGTGCGTGAAAAGTAGTTGAAGCATGGTTGGGAGTTAATGCACAAAAGGTGGAAATTAGTTAGGATTTTGAGACATTTTTTCCACATGGTAACGATCTTACCCTTTTGTAAAACTATAAATTCTAATGGGGTTTTGGGTAGGAGTAGTGCTGAGAGTTAGTGACGATGAAGTTATTTTGAGTTATTCAAGTTTTGGAGAAGTCATTAGGAAGATTTTGAGGTATGAATGAGGAGTGAGGCTTGCACTGCAGCAAAAAGGTTGAGGCAGGTTTGAGTAATGGTTATTGTTGCATCTTTTTGTAAGTGCAGTGCACTGTTGTAAGAAGACTATAAATGACTAATATAAGAATCCAAACGTTGTGGGCATAGCCTAGATTGGGGTGAACCACATTAAAAATTGTGTATTTATGTGATTCTTTGTGTGTGATATGGATAACATAGAATGGTTAGTATTATGAATATGTTACTGATGTTGGGTAGTGATGATGAAATCTTAGTATTTTGATCGTGTTATTGATATATGCTATTATAATGTCTCACACTGAAGTAACTGGTAAATGAATGAATGTAAAGTAAAGTAATGTCACACATAAGGTATATGGAATGAATATCAAAGGTTAAGTAATATATACTGCACATATAGTAAATGAATGGATAGTGCATAGTATGAGTATCTTCAACGCCTCACTTCCACTCATCATTGCAGAATCTTGTTTCCTACAACCCCTCTAGATGCCTTGGATGAGAATTCACTTGGTTTGAAGGTGATTCTGAAAGGGCCAACGTCTAAGGGTTTTGTTGGTTTGTTAATGATTAACCCCGGGTCTGCCCACTATGTGCCAAATAATGGTTTTGTTTCCAGGACTAGGAATTGTAACTGAGGGGAATGTTTTGGAGGCCAAATAAGGAAGAGATAACATAATGGTTAAGAAGGAAGGAGTGGGAATTTTCCAAAGAATAGAATAGGAACCCATGACTTAACGACAAACAATGATTTCAAAGGTATGTGTTTACAAAACTTCTTGAAATTTTCTTTGGTGAATTTTCGATAATTTTGACTAAATGGTTAGAAATGCTAGTGGAGAATGTTGGGAGATACTGAGCTAAAGCTCTGAGAAACTGGACCCCTAAATTAATCAGATAGTTTAATTCATTAATTAATAAGTTTCCCGTGTAGTTGATTTTGGGTTGAAAAGTATACTGGGGGGTTACATTACAGAGTTTGCAATATATTGTACCCAGTCTTATAATGTTGCAGAGAGAGAATTCTTCAAGGATTCGTGCAAAAGATTTCTAAACGTACTGTCTACCTAGATAAAGATGTTGTTGTGTGACACAAATGTTTTGAAGATGGAATATGACAGCTAGGCACCTTCGTGCACATAGGGGGACTGGGGGATGACCAAAGCATGGTCTAAGAGTGGAAGAAGATGAGTAAGGAACATATGGATTGAGGATATTGAGAGAGGAAGACAGTGACTCAGATTGATATATTGGAGTATTGCGCTATGAGAAAATTTTTAGGTATAGTAAGAAGGATATTGTGGCTAAGAGTGAAGAGAAGCATAGTGTTTGAGAAAAGAGACACATGCGCAGTACTTCAGATCTCGTCGTATAGATAAAAGGAAGAGAAATAAAAGGATCCTCAGTGCACTCCAACAGAGGAAGGAAGTACATATCATATTGGAATCTATGTCGAACTGATGACCATGTGTGCATCACCAAGATCTGAAGCAGAAAAAAAAAAATTGTCAAGAGAAATTGTAGTTAGTGGAGGAATTCAAAACAATAGTCAGAATAATGGAAGTAGCACAACAAACCAGAGTCAATCAACATCACCAAAGGTAATTACTACACATAATACTATGTCAGGAATAAATAATACATTAAGAATGCATGAATTCCAGGGAACGAGGTCGGAAGACCAAGAATAACATATATTTGTATGTGATACAATATGGAATGCGAAGAATGTCCAGGATGAAGCAATGAAGATTGTACAATTAGAAGCAATGTTCATAGTTCACACACTATTGTGGTACAGGAAGTACCAAACGAATACACCGACAGAACAATCAAGGACATTGAAAGAGATTGGACAAGCTTTGTTAAAGAAATTTTGGAAGCCGAAATCCTAATCGCGATATATCACAGAGCTTAAAGAAATTAAGCAGACACAAAATGGGATAGTTTGGGATTACGATCAAAGGTTTAAATATGTTATGGGTATATTAACATTCCATATTCTTGATGAACAACGTAGAGAATGTTTTATTGTACGTATGTTTCCGCACATCCAATGTCCTCTAAAACAATAGAAGGTCACGTCACAACCAAAAGCATTAGAAATTGCGATGAAGTTAGAGGCATATCCTATAGAATATGGTACAGGAATGGCACCAGTTTAGTCACAGTTGGTTGCACTAAGGATTTAGTTGTCAGAGATAATGAAAGAAAATGAAAAATGTGAACAAGTTTGGTGTATTACATGTAAGACATAAGGCCATAGTAAATATGAATGCGTAGCATTTGCGTAGTATATGGATACAGGAGCATTAAACCCATTGGCAGGAGGAGTAGGATATTGTGAAATATGAAATACATGGGGACTTCATGTGATTGCTTGTGAATTATTGAAAAAATACCAGAGTACACCCATGAATTTGTTCTGTAATTTTTGTAAGTCTGTAGGACATGAGGAGAAGGATTTTCACATATTCGACTTAACGAGGGAGTACACTATAGATGCTTATAAAATTAAATAATAAAATGAAACAAAAAAAGGATGGGTTCCATAGTATAATACTCTAAAAGGATTTAACAAAGGTGGACAAGGAGGATTCGACCTAGGCTGAGGAAGAGGAGGATTTGATCGAGGAGTAAGAGGATCGATCATTTGTTATAATTGAAATCAATAGGGACATTTAGAGAGATACTTCTCTGATCCTTGCATGACATGAAGGTACTGTAGAGAATTGGACCATGTGACCTAATATTGTCCTCAACTAATAGAGAAATGGTAGGAAAGAGGGAATCAGAATCAGAACCAGAACCAGAACCAGAACATACAGATGATAGTAGCTGAAGAACGTGATGAACAACCTAAGATAGCATCAGTTTTGCATGGATGAACAAAAACCAAAGAATATGTGACAGATCAAGGGAATATCATTCATTAGTGGGTAAGGAAAGCAATGAAGCCATTACCATTGTTTGACCAAATAAAAGAGAAATAAAATTACCAACAAGAAAGAAAATAATTGATGGGATTAGACTAGATCGCGTCAACTTCATCTATGCCTCTAGTCTATGACCATACGAATAATAAAAATGATAAGGTAAGTACTTTAAAGATATTTTTAAGAAGTTTCATAGACTTAATGAAGGATGAATTTGCATTGAGTAGTCTGCACAAAATGATTGACCATTGTTCTCAAGAAAGAGATCAACCCATATTACACAAATATGTTAACTAGGTTCATAATAAGAATTGAACCAATATGGATTTTAGGTTTAGTGCGTAGATAGGATCTTACAGAATGTATAACATAATTCTAGATTTAGGTTCAGATGTAAATGTTATACTGAGACAAACTTGGGATATGATGGGCCAGCCAAAGCCAATTTGGTCTCCAATCTAGCTGAGATTAGTGAACCGACATAAGAGCGTCCCATTCATAAGGTTAACATGAGTTAATGTCAAGATTAATGGAATGCAGAGTGTAGCAGAAATCAAAGTGATTGACATAGTAGATGACAATACACTGTATCCAACATTATTGGGACTGGATTGGGAATTTGATAATAAAATGATCATTGACTTAAATAAGAGGCATATGGTATTCAAAGTAGAATACTTAAAGGTAACTGCACCATTAGGCCCCACTGAAGGACAAAGGTATGTAGAACCAACAAAGAGAAAATGGCTTGATAATTTGTATAATATGACTGTGTGAATGAACAATTGTGTCAATCAAACTCATAAGATGCTCTAGAGAATTGGAAACTATCTCATGCACATCAGACTCATAAGACACTCTAGATAATTGGAAACAAAGACTGCATGAAGTTTTGACAAGGAAGTGTGCTCGAATTACCTGTGCATTGAGATGGATTGGGACCAAAATAGTCGAACCTCCAAGGTATTGTGGATTAACAACCATAATATCTTTTACCAATGAGTTAGAAATGTATATTCCCGATCAACAAAGAATCCTGGCCTTAAATTTCAAACTGAAAGCAACTTAAAAGAGATGGCAAGATACACACAAAGAGGGTATAAAAGATTGGAAGAAGTGAAAAAGGTTACTACAAGTTAGATTTGGGATAGAGAATGAAAGAATCATGCCAAAGTATAGTGGATTAAGTTTTCCATCAAATCATGTTACGAAGTGTACTATGCAGTGGATATCAATACCTCAACAAGAATGGACTCACTTATTTGTGCATACTTTGGACACAATTCCTTAGAATTGGTATATAGAACTAGAAGTGCGCAGAGGGATAGGAGATTAGGAAGAACCAACCATGAACTTCAAGGTAACATTTGGTTTTGAAAGTAATAATACTTTTCTTGAATAAACATTGCAAGTTCTTAGGAATAATCTTTTTTCATCAAAAGACGTATTGGGATCACTGTCTTTTCATAGGCGCCTAGAGTCACTCCGACAGTTCAAGAGGTATTGCACTACTATAATATCGCAAAAGAAGCCAAATATGAGGAAGATCCAAGGAATTTCTAGATACCATAGACTGAAGGGGAGAGAACAGTAGAAGGACTAGAAATTGAATTTGCAATATACACCAAGCCCCTAAGAATGCACAAAGTAAACATTGGTACATAAGAGAAACCTAAGCTTGCACATATAGGAGATTCCTGGAGTGAGGAAACAATTGAGAAGATTTTAAACTTACTAAATGAGTACTAGGATATATTTCCAACGACACTCTCAAATATGAAAGGAATCACTGGAGAATTAGTAGAAATGAAGATTTCACTAAAACTAGATGCAAAACTTGTGCAACAAAGACCCTACAAAATGAACCCAAAATATAAGGAGAAGGTTAAAGTAGATATAGATAGAATGTTTGAGGTTGGAATTATAGAACTTGTTGAAGAATCAAAATGGATCAGCCCTGTTGTTCTTGAGTCTGTACTTAAGGCTTAAAAGTACAGTGTCAAGGCATCCGAAAGTGGGTAATAGGTGTAGAAGAGGGAAGAGTAAACCTTCGGTAAAGTAAACTAGGGAAGATTTCTACGTTGGCGTTGTCTAGTTCCAACTGTTCCTGGATATTTATGTCTCGTTCAATGACTGTCCATGATTGTTCAAGTTCGGCCCGGTTAGTTGTCATTTTAAGAATGGTGTCGAAGAGGTTTAAGGCAATCTGTGTTTGATTCAGTAGTCCGGGTTCAACGTTAGGTTGAGTTGGTACAGAAACTGTCATGGGGGAATAGTAAAGGTAAGAAAGACTTTAAGAAGGGTTAAGTGTTGTCTCAGTTTGGTCTTATAAAAGAGAACTTACGGCTGCAGAAATAAAATATGGATGCAAATCTAAGGCTCGTTCCCGTAACTGTATTATATTTTAATAAAAGGTGTGAAGTGGGAGAAAAACATTTAGCTGCATATAACACAAGGCTCCTGTCAAAAGGAAATCTTACATATAAGCAGAAGAGGAAATTAGTAAATAAATAACCGACGTAGCATAGAATGTATGTAGAATTCTGAAAATGCAAATTGGTCTTACACCCGCTGATAGCTGGTGCAGAGGAAAGACAATAAACAATTACAGAAAACTAAAATTCTTTCTCTATAGTAGTGGTCATACTAAAGTATAACGAAGCACATCCGTTAAGAATATGAAATGAAATGTAAAAATGAGGTACAAGGAAGCAAACTTGTAATACAATAGTGACGGAATTGAGAATCTCTAGATCTGCTTGTATTAACTCTCAATGTAAAAACTCTAATACAAAAAACTCAAAAAGGTCCAGCCTCTATTTATTTCTTTCTGGGACATATTTATACAATTTTTACAAAGCAGGTAGAATCTCAATAGTCACAAAATTTTGGTTATGACAGAGAAGAGAGCAATTGCTCCATTTCTCCTACTCTGTCTTTACTTGGTGCCAGGTGTTTTCCATTGTGTGAGCCCGGTACAGGCGATACATCTATCCACAAGATGAGATATTAGCCGCGATGGTTCAGCTTGACAACTGGCTTTGAAAGAAGTAGCATTCACAGGCTAACTGTTGTAGCCTATCCTCCATTTGTCCATCAATGATTTCGATGGCACATAGTTGCACGTTGGGTTTGATCATGCACCTATCAACTTGGACTATGTCCACCACAGTCATCTGAGAGATATCGACCGAATCTCTCTCTTCCTTTTCTTTCAGATCAAGTGAAATATGTTCCACATTCATCTGCATCAACGTCTCGACGTCGCCTCCATTGTCAATTTCTAGTAGCTCGCCGTCTATAGAATTTAAAGCCTCCTCCAATGAATTGGTTATGTTCAGAGCTTGTTGCTTGCCTTCGGCGATGTTATGCTCCCATTCCTTTAACAAAATATTTCCTCTAGTTTGTTTTGAGATGGTGAGCCTGGGAGAACCTGTCGAAACTCTGTTATTCATGGCTATCACCACCTTCTAGAAGGTGACTCGAGCAGCTCCTGCATCCCTTTCTCTGGCAGCTAGGTTCTCGGAAACCTGATTTACCAACAGACAGTTTTCCTGGATCGCTCCCATCTTGGAGAGAAAATTCTGTTGAGCCGAAGAGATTATGCTCTAAATTTTGATTGCCTAGGACTTGAACATATCAATGTTGATCATTCTGCTCTCGACGATTTCTAACCGAGCCTACATCTCTTCAATCAAATTATTATGTTGTCTCGCCTGCATCCGACCATCCCAAACCACTAGTTGTGCTTGCTCAAGCTTAGTTTTGAGCACCTCTATTTCGTTTTTATCAGCCAATCTGGCCTGCTCTATTTCCACGCTCGCTTGACCCTTAGCATTCTCCATGGTTGAGGCCAATCTGGCTTCAAGAGTCTTGATTAGGCGATTTTTTATTTTAAGTTGGTTCTTCAAAAGTCCGACCGAGAATTGATTCGTCGAGGCATACGCTCCTAGCGTCCCTACGATTTCGGTGGTGAATTGCTCATTCTTTTTATCTTTTCCATTGGTCATAACTTTATACTTTTTGGCAGTTGACTCTCCCTCCTAGTAGAATTCCCTTTTTACTATAGCTTTTCTCTTTTTATCAAAGAAAAATTCATTCGGAGGCAGTTCTTCTACTCTTATGGGACTCAACTCCTCATTGAATATCCATCCTCCTTTGATATTTCCCTGCATTGACTGCAAGGGAGTGATAGATGTGATGGGTTCTCCTATCTATTTCACCGATTTTCCTGGGGTATCGATCGGGTTCTGCTTCTTTGGCGGTTCTGGGGTCTTTATCTCGGTCTTTGGATTCTTCTCCTTCGATGGGTCCGGAGTCTTTTCCTATACTTCTGGATCCTTTGTTTGTTCCTCCTCATCCTGGTGTTTTCCCTGGTCGGGAGTTTCACCTTTATAAACTTCAGCGTCCTATTGTTTTGTCTCTGAAATATATGGACCCTCACCTCGCAACACAGCGGGGAGACAGCTACATCGGTGTTCCTGAAATTTCAATACCTCGGCTCTATCCTCGGGTGCCAAGGATTGAATCTAGACTAGAATTTCCTTGTAGGACCTCGCTCCTCGGAAAATATCATCCGAGGGTGAATTCTCATGTTCAAATATTTTAAGCCCGCAGTTAGCCAAATGATTGCTCATGACCCTCTGTGGATCGTGCTTCTTATATTTGATGGAGACCAAATTAAGGTCTTCCAGGGCAGCAGCCTCGGCTTTGGCATGCCTGAAATCCAATAAAGAATAAGAATTCAAATGAATGGGAAAATATGGTCATACCTTCTTTGAGTACCCTTTGAGCTCTTTACTTACACCGCCAATTATCGTCTGTTAGGCGACCTCGCGACAAGCCAGCTTGTCAGGAATGAACAATGGCAGCGCATGCGGGGGAATAGAAGCCTCGAAAACTCTAAGGTATGAAAACTCTGCCTCCATGTACCAATCCGCTATGCTGCTAAGATTTGTCGCAATGCTGTCCAAGATACGGGGTGGTGGGTGACCAAAAATGGCGACATGCAGGGGCACCATCACCCAGTTAAAAATTTCATAAGCGAAATTTTCTTCCTTGTTTTCCCATAGTTTTTTATGATATACATGTATGGGTTTGTCTTCGGCCAGAGTCCAACCCCATCTCATTAATGAAAATGGTGTCATAGAATAGATGGCATCCATAAGATATGCGGACATGAAGAACGAGGATGACCTCCCATTTTCCTTCTGCTCCCGATACTCTGTGACCCGATTTGCCAAGCTATCTGAAAGCATCTTCGCCCAATCAAAAGAAAAACTTTCTGCAACCCAAAAAATAAGAGGCACCCACACAAGGAAAAAATGCCCTGTGTCTTCTCTACCATATAACCGACAAGTCATCATGGCCACATATCTATAATGTGGTTCTAATGAAGCGATTGCATAAATGTCGTTGGAATCATCTATGAACTTTGCAGTGTTTGAAACCCAGTCCTTTATCAAACTGGACATGGTCTTATCATACTGCACGCATTCCTTCTCCTTTAATTCTTCCAAGAACTCGGAGCCATATGTGTAGTCAGACGTCGCGGGTAGCTTATACATAGTTTGCAGATGCTCGGGCCTAAAAGTCCCGACAGTGACTCATTTCCCGTTCATGATAGTCCTAGTCGGTACGTCTACGTGATCCAACGCCTATCGGATCATGTTGTAGTATGGAAGAAACCGCGACCTGGCTGCTACCCTGTGCATTCCGGATTGGACTACTATTTTGTATTTGGTGGTGATATCGTCTCTTTCATTAACGTCGGAGTCGTCTGAATAATCCACCAATTCTGATTGCAGCATGTCTGAAACATATGACCTGTTAGGGACTGAGTCGGTATTTCAGGGTGAAGTATCGGAGACATTATCTGAACCTTGCCCCGAAACCTCGACATTTGTCTTTGCTGCTTTCCGCGGGGCCATGGTTGAAGCTTGCTTTTTTTCTCTTCTGCGATAGAACTGCGTATACATATAGAAGTCAGTTTACTCAGAAGTGATGAGCTCTACGTTTTATGAAAATGCATTGGTTATAATGAAAAGAATCTCTTACATATATTTGAAAACTCGGTACTTTTCAAAACAAGCCTGTCAAATCATAATTAGAAATAAATTCATGCCATAAAAATCCGATCTCATATTCGTAGATTTACCCTATTTCCCCATTAAAGTCATAAATTTTGGCGGTTTAAAAGTCAGTTGGCGTATGGAGAGGAAAGGCCCCCTCGTAAATCATGCAGGCATCGAAACACGGGATTTGTCTTGATTTACATTAATTAATCCATTCTCGCCAACGTTAATCAATTTCTCACTATTCGTTATATTGTGGATTTTCTTTTGACATTTTGAGTCTCCAACTCCTGAGACTGCGAGGACTGATTTTGGTTTAATTTAAAAGTAATCTTGATTTGGGGTTTGATTAATTTTATAATCATTTTATTCGCCATATCGCAACTCGGAACTTCGAAGATAAGTTTCTGGGAGATTTATATGCCGAGTTGCGAAACCGCAAGATCGCAATAACAAGGCTTAATTAAGGGGAAGATAATCTTGGATTAAGTGATTAATTAATCATGTTATAATTACATCATGACTTTGTGAGTCGGGGTTTAGATGCCGTAACTTTTGAAAAAGATAGTGCCGAGTGGCGAAATGCCGAGAACAATTTTAACCACGGTTAGATTTTTTTCCTTTAATCCTCGACATGGGTTATCCAAAAAGGACCTCGTGTTCTCAACTCTCGGGGATGTAAAAATAAAAATTTGGGTTTGGCGAACGCCGAGGTGCGAAACCCCGACGACGTCTAATCATGAGTTAAAAAAAATTTACCCTTGTTACTGTCTTGAGTGAAAATTTAAAACGACTTCGCCGTTTCGTGACTCGGGACATGTGAATTCATGAGTTATAGTATCCGACCTGCGAGATCCTGAAGTAGAACCAAAAGAGGGAACATTCTTACGAAAAGTAGGACTTGTTTCGAGAGTAGAAAAATCATTTCTGCTAGCGTGACAAAGTTTCAGAGTTCTCAATATCTCGAAGGGAAAAAGAACACCATATTTAGGTTTCAAGCATCAAATGAAAATTGTGATATGCTAAAAAACAAGGGTGGCTCCAACATAGGCTCCAACTAGGGATCCCGCCTTCCTGTGAGGCAAGAATAACAGTAGACCACGTGCCAATATTGGGTAAATGGAGTCAAAAGCTCAATCAGGTAGAAAGGTTCCAAGAAAAGAGGATCGAAGGGGGAAAAGACTCTGTTATTTACCTTGAATTTTTTTTTTCAAAATCAGATACTCTTTTCAAACACAGCTGTAGTCCCTTTCACAATTTTCCATTTCCCACTACTAAATTTAGGTATGTTTTAAGACAATCAAAACAATTCTAGGAGACTCAATAGATCTTGTGGCTCTCGGCTTGCATCAAAAGAATGAGATTATATGTTTTTTAATTGGGGAGTCCTGTCTGAATTTGGAATGTGGATCAGGTTTTAGAAAGTGTTGGTTACTAGAGTAGAGTGATATTCATGTATAATAGCCTTACAGATATCTCAGACATTGCTTCACTGCCAGCGAGCCTGTTCAGTACCCCGGTCAAGTTATCTGGCCCCTTTTACTGAATTTCCTTTCACCACTTCGACATATATTTATGCATTTAAATGTTGAGACGAGGGAAATCACTTCTGAATTTCCTTTCATCGTCTCTTGGACTAGGTGGGGGCAATCATTTTCGAATTTTCTTTCACCACCTGTCTTATAATTTACTTTTTGAGCGCAAAGATGGGGGCAATCAGTTTGTATCAGGGATGATATCTGTGTAATATTTTGCATTAGAGGTCTGTCAACTTACTTTGATTACTCGGTACCAACATTCCCTTGACCTTCATGACATCTTCGTTCTTAGGGAGAAACAATAAAACAATTTTTTAAGGGCATCCTATTTGAGCAAGCTTTAATCCTACGATACTGTTGAAAAACCTAGGAAAGTTAGGATCGCTCTAAACGTTCCTTCGCTTAGCAGGGGATCAAGTAGTTGTGAAGACCCACCTTCTTTCCACAATCTGTTTTGAAACTCACGAGGCTAAAACGAAAAACTTTTATCCCTTCGTAATGAAACGAAAAGATGGTAGCTTGTCAAAAGTTAGACCCGAAGACAGGCATGGTGCCAGGTAGTGATCTATTGGCTAAAAATACAGAGGTCAAAACAATTCGAGACTGACTCTTGTAGATATCTTTATGGATATTTTATTTGAGTGACCGTTTTTAGATTGAGTGTATCATTATTTTAAATCAAAGATTATCAAGCCAAGAAACAGTCCTGTTATCTAACATTTTAGCCGGTATTGCAATTTGAATGGCGTTACCTCGGTTTTCTTTAACAGTCTTTCATAACATGTGTTTTTTGAAAAAGCTCATTTTTACCTTTTCATTTCACTTTCTTTGTGCAATATGAAACTATTTTAGGTATCACCTGTTTTATGCCGAACTACTTCTAACACCGACTTGCGAATTACTTTTCCTGCTAGTTTTGTATGCAGCTAGAATCCTGTAAAAAAACAAATACGAATCTCATTTGCAATGCGTCGAAAGTTCACGAACGAAAAAGAAAATCAAGGGAACTATTTAAAAGAATATATATATGTACACAAAATATATATATCGAAAATTTATTTATTTATTAAACACATTTTTTTTTTTTTAGATTCCGACGACTGTTACGTCATGTAATGCTTTAGATACTGGCCGTTGACAGGGGTGTGGAGGACTTCTCCGTCTATATTTTCTAGTAGGAAATATTTTTTTCCTTCTGGAGTCGAGACCCTGAATGGTCCATACCAGAGGTGGTCAAATTTACTATGCTTTGTCGCTTCCTCTTTTCTCGCATCCCATTTTAGCACTAAATCACCTGGAAGAAATTCCCTATCCTTCGCCTTGCGTTCGAACAATTCTTTCATACCTGGTACTTCTGCATCTTTTCATCAACTTCAACTCTATGTTGTTGAACCTCAATCAACTGATTTATTCTCCTGGTTACATGATTTGGTTCTTCATTTTGATCCTGCCATAACTTCATCATTGGCAGCACTAGGTTTATAGGTAGGACCACATCTGTCCCATAGACCATTTGAAATGGCGAAATGCCGATAGACCTTTTAGTGCTGATGCGGTTTTCCCATAATGCATATTTCAAGTGCACATGCCAAGACCTTTTATTTTCATCCAGTACTTTCTTTATTATGTTTACTAGACTCTTGTTAGATGATTCGGCCAATCTGTTCCCCTGGGGGTAATATGATGTGGAATGGACAAGAATGATGTTATACCTCTAACAGAAACTGATCATAGCCATAGATTTAAAGGCCTGGGCATTGTCGATAACTATCTTTCGGGGACAACCGAATCTTGACAAGATATTATCTTCCAAGAAATCGATTACCACTGAGTCTGTTGCTATTTTGGTTGGAATGGCTTCCACCCACTTAGTAAAATAATTTGTAGCTGTTAAGATCCACTTATGTTGACCACTGGAATGGGGATTAATATCCCTTATGAAGTCTAGACCCCATTGTTGAAATGGAGCTTCAGATTTGACTGGAATGAGTGGCAGTGCAGGGAGCTTCTGTTTACCAATGAATATTTGACAAGGGTTGCAGGCATGCACTTTGGCATTGACGTCTGAAAAGAGTTTTGGCCAGTAATACCTAGCCCTCAAGATCTTGTAGGCTGTATCTCTCCATGCGTGATTCCCCCCACAGACTCCCTTATGAAATTCATCTATAACCCATTGGGTTTCCGATTCGACTAAACAGACTAACAGGAAACCGAGGGGATCCTTCCAAAAAAGTTGACCTTCGGTGATACAATATTTAACTGCGTGGAGTTTTAAAGTTCTGCATTTGGATGGTGATAGTTCATCTGGACATTTTAGGTTTAGCAAATAAAACACTATGTCTCTATACCAGCCAGATGATAAGAACTTCTCTTCAATCTGGTTTGGACTTGTTTCTTCATCCAGTTCATTTAGGTCTGTGTCTTCATCGCTTCCCTGCAGGCAATTGATATCGAGAGCCCTGAGATTTGATTCGGCTAAGAGTTTGGCTAGGCCTTGCCCTTTTATCAATTTGGTCAGTTTAACTTCCAAATCGAATTCTTGGATTTTCATAAGCCATCACCCTCTTTTTCCGTCACTGTCTGGCTGTACCAATATATCCTTCACAAAACTGGTAGGCACAAACACGATAATTTTTTAATGTAGTACATAAGTTTTGAATGCCTTTAGCGCTTTTACCATTGCGTACACCTATTTTTCTATTATTTCATACTTCAGTTCTGCATCTCTGAGGCTCTTGCTAAAAATGCGATCAGTCGTTCGAATTCTTTGTCATCCTTTTGTAGGAGCACCGCGGCGATAGTATGTTCAAAGGAAAACGAGAAGATAAGAAAATCTTTCAGATAATCTGGGCTTGCTAACACAGGTGCCTCTCTTATGACTTTTTAAATATGCACGAATGATGCTCTGGCTTCAGTCATCCAATTTACTCTGCTATCCTTCTTCAACATTCCTGTGATCAATTTGACAATCTCAGTGAAATTGGGGATAAACCTTCGTAAAAAAATTATAGTTCCCAAGAAAGATTGAATCTCTTTTACATTTCTGGGAATATTTATAGTATTTATTGCTTCAATCCTCTTAGGATCAATCCTGATCCCATCTCTATATACGATATGGCCCAGAAGCTTACCTTCTCGCATAGAGAAATGTGATTTCTTCGGGTTCAAAGATAGACCAAACCTGCGGCAATTTTTGAAAGTCTGTTTCAGATGGATCAAGTGTTCTTCATCGGTTTTAGAAAAAACCGTCAAATCATAGAGGTAAATGACTACAAACTTGTCTCTTTCTCCTACGAAAGCGATGTCCATAGCGTGCTGGAATGTAGCCCCTGCATTCATCAAACCAAACGACATTTTGTCATACATAAATGTACCCCATGGTGTGGTGAAAGCAGTCTTTTCCCTGTCTTATTCATTCATGGCGATTTGGTTATAACCAAAGAACCCATCTATCATAGACATTCGGTTTGATCCAACTAATTTTTCTAGTACATGGTCCATCTTGGGCAGCGGATAATTATCTTTGAGAGACGACTTGTTTAAGTTTCAGAAATCCACACACAGTCTGATTTCCCCATTCTTTTTCCTGACTGGGACTAGGTTAGCTACCCAGTCCGAGTATCTCATAGGTACGATTATTTTCACGTCCAAGAGTTTTTTAACTTCTTTTTCTATCACAGGTAACAAAATGGGGTTAATTTGCCTAAGCTTTTGCCTAAACGGTTTGACCCCAGGCTTCACCGGTATCTTGTGATCAATAATGGAAGTGTCATACATTTTCAATTCATCATAGGACCAGGCAAAAACATCTTTATATTGTTTGAGTAGGTATTTATACTTAACTTTCGCTTCGGGAGGGAGGAGCCTGGATATTTTTACCACCCGGGATTCTTTTTCAGTTCTTATATCGCTGTCCTCCACTTCTTTTGGTTGGGGTTGGAAAGTGGATTTCACAGGTACATTGTTCTGATCAAAAAGCCTTTCCAGCGGAATCAATCCTTTCAGAATCTCATTTCTTTTAAGGACCAGCATACAATGATCCACAATTTTTTCTCGAAAGGTTTTAGGGTCTTCCCCTTCTTGCATGATCCACATTGAGTCATTTTGATTTTCTTGGTCAGCATGAGTTTCAGAGAATTCGCCTACTACTATAAAGAATTTCTTAATTTGTTCGTCATCTTCAAAGACTTGCCAGTTTCAGATATTGTCTGGTATGGAGGGTTTGTATCTGATTTCAATGTGATACTTCAGTTTGAAGGTTGTGGGGGGGGAGAAGGTTGAAGCTGTCTTTTCCAATGCATCAACATGTAGATTCTCTACACGAGGGATAAAATGGATATTTACGGATGAGAAAAAAATTTCCATGAGATCCCAAGGACAATTTCTATACAATCTTAGTCTGGGATGCTTGGCTAGGTACTGTCGGTTTACTTGTTTGACTATTAATTCCGCATCACCATATACTTCCAAGTTTCTTATATTTAGCTTTTTGGCAGCCTCTAATCCTAAGATCAATGCTTCATATTCGCATACGTTATTAGTGTAATCTATGTCCCACTGCAAATGGTAATAGAAAGGAACAATGAACTTACCTTTAGGCGCCACTAAAAGCACTCCAGCACCTGCCCCTTTAGAATATAAAGCACCGTCAAAGTACATTTTCCAGACACCAGTACTACACAACTCTTATGTCATGAGGTTTGACTCTTCTTGCTTTGTATCGATTTCCTCTGGACACCTTTCCAAACCATCATCAAAAGACAAGATGCAATTTCCAAGATCTTGGTCTGCAATGTAGATAGGGAAGCTGTTTGGGTTTTGAGGGTCACTGACTGTATATGCTAATATTGTTTCTCTGTACAATTGAGTGAACTGACCACCGAACACGGGGATTGTGGCATAAGTCATGTCCAACTGTAGATAGCCCCCCAACTTGGCTCCCCATGACCTAGATAACAACATGCCATACTTAGGGGGAATATCTTCGATAACCACATCCATTAGGATACTCTTAACTGGGACCTGCGCCAGGGTAACTACTAGATATTTTATCATCCCCATGCATTTAACCTTCCTCGAGTCAAAAGAGTATAGATTTCCATAAGGTCTTGTGATCTGGAGACCCAACTTCTCCATTATAATCTTGGGCATAACATTATGGGAAGCTCCGGAGTCTAACATACAATTATGTAGCAACTGATCATATACATTCAGAGTGATATAAAAGGGAGTGATGTTGTCTTTGGACCCTTTAAAATGGGGACCAAAAGTGATGTTAGGTCTATCATCTTCCAAGTTTATAACATTGGATTGGATTTCTAGTTCAGAGACACCTATCATTTTGGTAATTTGCTTGCGATAAACGGGGTTTTTCGCTAATTCCACCAAAGGGATTGGTATCTTAATTTTGTTTAACTCATTTTCAAAACTGAAAGCTCCATTCACCTTGTCTGTTTCTCTGGTTGAGACTTCCAAATTCTTCCTTTCCGACTTATTTGTCTGGACATCTTTATCACTCATGGTCCTAGTTGAAGACGTAGCTTTATTTACGGGTCCAGTTTCCTGTGTTTGAGTTCCAACTTTTTCCACCTTGGACTCTTGAGCGCTTACTAGTTTAGTTTTGTTGTTGGGTGATAAGGTCTGGTCTGAAGGAGGCTCATAAGCTTGACCTCTTTGAAGTATTTTCTTGGGTTGAGTCGTTGAGGTGGGCTTACTCCTAGATCTCAGGTTGTACTTTGGTTGAAACTCAGCCATCATTATCTCAGTTTTTGGTTGAGATTCACATATCTCAGTGTGATCACCCTCTTCACTCTCATTTGACGGTTTCGACATATTTAGAGACTTTTCATAGTCTTCGCGATTCAAATATGGTTGAGTACAGTCATCATCGAAGTTCGTGACATCATTATCCGAATCCTCGAAGTCTTGAAAATCGTTAGCTCCTATAAAATTTTCATTCTTTAAGGGAGCTTGCATTTTTTTATCTTCATTTTTTATTTGTCTTTGTTGGTTCGGGGGGTTTGGGTTCCTCTTGAAATCTTTTTTGGGGTAAGAGTCAACCTTAGCCTATTCGAGTTCCATTCGGGATTTTTATTCGACAACTCCTTAATCACTCTAGCCATATCGTCCATCCTATCGTTTGAGGATCTATTGGACCCTGAAGGACCTGCTTGTTCTCTAAAGCACTTGGTCTCTTGGTTTCCAATCTCTAATCTAGCTTTAATCTTACCCAAAGCCATCATGTTAGAATCTATTTCTACCGCATCATCCTACATTCGGTTTAAGGTGGCTCCCCTTCGCTCTCGCAAAAGGAGTGCAAAATCAGGCTCGAAAGCTCCGACGAAAGTCACTTTGGCCACAGGTTTTGATGGTTTAACCTCAGTCGGGATTTTATTGTACAGTTTGTTGAATCTCTGAATGAATTCCATGACTGTTTCTGAGTTCTTTTTCTTCAAAGACCCAAATTCAGTCAAATAATAGAGATGGTCTTTTCTCTCGCCCCATGGCCTGATGAAAGAATCTTCCAAAGCATCATATGACAAGATAGAAGTTGCGGGTAGGATCCGAAACCAAGTTCAGACCTGACCTTCAAATGTTTGGACAAGGAGCCTCAAATAGACATCCTCGTGCTCGATACCAAATATATCTACGAATTGGTCGAAAAAATTAATATGTTCGGCCGCAGTCAGATCCCCCTCTCTGGTGAATTTTGGTAGATTTTTTATGTAATTTTCTGGAAGATCGTGTAGGGGGACGGGCAATACTAATGGAGCGTATCTGGCTGCGACTTTCGTGAAAAATTTGGGAGGGGGGGGAGGGCTTTGACCTCCACCTCCTCCTAGAGGGACTCCTCCCGCTCCTCCTCCGATAAACCCTCCGCCTCCTCCTATAAACCCTCCACCTCCTCCTCCGGCGGTTGCCATCGTTGTTTGTGGGAAGTTATAAAGGGGGTTTTAGAAAATTAAAATGGAATCTTTATTTTCTTCGCGAAAAGGAAAATCCGATGAGGAAAGATAAGGAACGCGAGGACTCGGTTCCTCGGATTTGCAAGAGACGGAATTGGGAAAACCGACGGGTGTGAGAAACGAGTGTGTGACACACTCTTCAGAATTTGGTGAAGTTGGGAAATTCAATTGAAGAAGAGATGGTATTTTAAAAGCCGACGGACTTTCAAGCAGGACCTTTCCCTTGTGTGCTAAGGGGATTGTTGGATGAATCTCACTCCTAATTTCGGAGCAGATTGGCGTTGAATCTTTAGTGTCAAAGCAAGGAATGAGCAAATTTGAGGGTTTTGAAGGACTCACAGCCTTCAGTGATGGGGTTTCAAGTTTGCAAACTGTAGCAGTTGGCTTAAAAGAGCCTCTCGTCTTTAGAATTTTTTCTGGATCGGTAATGGGCGTAATCTGCGTACCATCCGGGTTTTGTCTAGTATTCCTTCGATCGAATGCCAACTCATTTCTTCATGGAGTCACCAAGTGAAAGATAAAAATCCTTAAAAGGCGTGTACTCTTTGTTCACTATCAAAGGGTAACACTTTCAATGAAAAACAATGTTGTTTTCCCAGGGAAAAAGATTTCATAACTTCATTCCCCGACAACGGTGCCAGAAAGATGTTGTTCCTGATTTTGTACTTAAGGCTTAAAAGTACAGTGTCAAGGCATCCGAAAGTGGGTAATAGGTGTGGAAGAGGGAAGAGTAAACCTTCAGTAAAGAAAACTAGGGAAGATTTCTACATTGGCGTTGTCTAGCTTCCAACTGTTCCTGGATAGTTATGTCTCGTTCAATGACTATCCATGATTGTTCAAGTTCGTCTCGGTTAGTTTCTGTTTTAAGAATGGTGTCGAAGAGGTTTAAGGAAATGTGTGTTTGATTCAGTAGTCCGGGTTCAACGTTAGGTTGAGTTGGTACAAGAACTTTCATAGGGGAACAGTAAAGGTAAGAAGGACTTTAAGAAAGGTTAAGTGTTGTCTCAGTTTGGTCTTATAAAAGAGAACTTACGGTTGCAGAAATAAAATATTGATGCAAATGTAAGGCTCGTTCCCGTAACTGTATTATATTTTAATAAAAGGTGTGAAGTGGGAGAAAAACATTTAGCTGCATATAACGCAAGGCTCCTATCAAAGTGAAATCTTACATATAAGCAAAAGAGGAAAGTAGTAAAGAAATAACCGACGTAGCATAGAATATATGTAGAATTCTAAAAATGCAGATTGGTCTTACACCCGCTGATAGCTGGTGCAGAGGAAAGACAATAAACAATTACAGAAAACCAAAATTCTTTCTCTATAGTAGTGGTTGTACTAAAGTATAACGAAGCACATCAATTAAGAATATGAAATGAAATATAAAAATGAGATACAAGGAAGCAAACTTGTAATACAGTAGTGACAGAATTGAGAATCTCCAGATCTGCTTGTATTAACTCTCAATGTAAAAACTCTAATACAAAAAACTCAAAAAGGTCCAGCCTCTGTTTATTTCTTTCTGGGACATATTTATACAATTTTTACAAAGCAGGTAAAATCTCAATAGTCACAAAATTTCGGTTATGACAGAGAAGAGAGCAATTGCTCCATTTCTCCTACTCTGTCTTTACTTGGTGCCAGGTGTTTGCCATTGTGTGAGCCCGGTACAGGCAATACATATGTCCACAAGCTGAGATATTAGCCGCGATGGTTCAGCTTGACAACTATCTTTGAAGAAGTAGCATTCATGGCCTAACTGCTATAGCCTGTCCTCCATCTATCCATCAATGATGTCGATGGCACATAGTTGCACGCTGGGTTTGATCATGCACCTATCAACTTGGACTATGTCCACCACAGTCATCTGAGAGATATCGGCCGAATCTCTCTCTTCCTTTTCTTTCAGATTAAGTGAGATATGTTCCACATTCATCTGCATCAATGTCTCGGTGTCGCCTCCATTGTCAATGCCCAGTAGCTCGCCGTCTATAGAATTTAAAGCCTCCTCCAAGGAATTGGTTATCTTCAGAGCTTGTTGCTTGCCTTCGGTGATGTTATTCTCCCATTCCTTTAACAAAATATTCCCTCTGTTTTTTTTTGAGATGGTGATCCTGGGAGAACTTGTCGAAACTCTGTTATTCGTGGCTATCACTGCCTCTTAGAAGGTGACCCGAGCCGCTCTTGCATCCCTTTCTCTGGCAGATAGGTTCTCGGAAACTTGATTTACCAACAAGACCTATGGTGGTTCAATACAAGAAGATAGGAGGAATCATGATATGCATAGCTATGAGGAAACTAAACAATGCATGTTTACATGACCCTTTTCCTACCCCTTTTACTGATGAAGTATTAGAGAATGTAGGGGGTGAAGAAGCTTATTATTTTATAGATGGATTCTTAGGATACCACTAGATTAGGATTGTGATAGAATACCGATATAAGAAAACCTTTGCGATATAATGGGGGTGATACTAGTATACATTTATGTCGTTTGGGTCGAAGAATGCACCAACAATATTTTCCATAGTAGTTGTCATAGCCTTCAAAGATTTTATTCATAAGTTTTTAGAAGTGTATCTAGATGAATGGAAAATATTTATTCTATCGTAGGATCATGTTGAACATTTGTGCTTAATGTTGGATAAGTGTAGGCAATACCAAATGTCATTGAATTTGAAGAAATGCATATTTTGTGCTCCCCTTGGAATTTTTTTGGGCCATATGGTGTGTAAAATGGGATTGATAATGAACTCTGAAAATATAGCAATGATTGTTGATTTTCCACTACCAACTTTAGTGTGATAGTGAAGTCCACATTGGTCCATACAATATATTATAGAAATTTCATCAAAGGATACGTGCAAATAACATCCCATATGGAGAAGTTATTGAAGAAGGAAGGGATGTATCAATGGAATGAAGAATGTCAAAAGAGTCCGGATACATTGAAATAGAAGATGGTCACTGCACTGATTTTAGTTTTTCCTAACTGGAGCAAAGAATTTCATGTACATGTTGATGCATCATTGATGGCATTGGGATTAGTTTTGGCACAACCATGTGAAGGATAGATAGACCATCTGATTTCATTCGCCAATAGGAAGTTATAATCTATAGAGAAGAACTATACTACGACAGAATGAGAAGGTTTGGTGATGGTATATTCCTTACAAAATTTCAGACATTACCTACTTGTATCTCAGTTTAAGATGTATACATACCACTCTCTGCTGAGATACCTAGTGAACAAGTCAGTGTTGGGGGGACAAATATGCAGGCGGCTACTATTGTTCCAAGAATATGACTTCAAGGTAACCTTGAAACTAGGAAAGTTTAACTTAGGACCAGATCATTTGTTGCGCATACTGTCAGGAGAAGATGCTGGGAACTTGGATGACTGTTTGCTAGATGCACATTTATTTTCAATTTAGATGGTGGAGGAATATTTTGCAGATATAGTTCAATTTTTAAGCACGTGATTAGCTCCATCATAATTTACAGTAACGTAGAAGAAGAAACTCGTAGTGAAGGAAACCAACTACCAGTTGATAGCGAGAATTTTATACAAGTTAGGCATAGACAATATTCTACGATGTTGCGTATTAGAGCATGAAATAAATATGGTTTTGTCAGAGGTGCATGAAGGGGTTGCAAGAGTTCACTACGTAGGAAAAGAAACAACCCAAAATATTCTGCACCCAGGTTTATGGTGGCCCACCCTGCATAAAGATGCTAAGGAATTCTATCAGAGTTGTAATGTTTGTCAGAGACTTGGGAAGCCATCTAGGAGAGATAAAATTACCTTAGTTGTGTAGATAACATTACAAGAATTTGATAAATGGGAAGTAGACCTTGTTTGGATGATTAATCCACAAACTAGGAGATTTGGAGCGAGGTACATTATTATTGCGACAAACTATTTCACCAGATGGGCCGAGGTAGAGCTAGTTAGAGACTGCAGCATGGAGATAACAACATGAGTTTTGTTAGAGAATGTAGTAACAAGGTTTGGTTTCCCAAGGGTATTCATGAGTGATCATGGAACACATTTCTTGAATAGGATGATTACAACATTAACTGAGGAGTTTCAGATCCACCATCAGAAGAGTACACGATACCATCCCCAGGGAAATGGCACAGTAGAAGCCTTCAATAAGATTTTGGAACACGCGCTAACAACATTTTACAACATAAGTTAGGATGACTGGGACTTAAATATTCCATCACTGTTATGGGCATATAGGACTACAGGAAATAAGATGACAAGATGGAATCCATGTAGGTTGATGTATGGAGAAGAAGTGATTATGTTGATGAAGTTTATTGTACTAAGTATGCACATTGCTGCAATGGAAGAGTTGACAAATTATGGCATAGTAGAACAAATATTGTCAGAACTTATGGAATTAGAAGAATATTGTTTCATCGTAGGTTTCCATCAACAGGTACAGAAAGTGCATGGGAAATATTGGCATGACAGGCATATCAAGTAGAAGAAATTTCAAACATGAGACTTAGTGTTATTGTATGACAGTAAGTTTCTACAGCACCTAGGGAAGCTCCAGATGCACTGGTTAGGACCATACATGATTGAATACATGACATAAGAAGGTTCCATTCAACTGGAGAAGTTGGATGGAGAAGTTGGGTGGATGATTTATGGAAGGGTTGGTTAACGTAAGTAGGATGAAACTATACAAGGACAATCATGCTTCTGTTCACTAGGAGAATTTAAGAAGAAGAGAAAACAAACGAAGGAAGCGATATCAAATAGAGAGAAGAGATCACACAGATAATAGTTAAGAGAATTTAAGACAATCCATGATCATACATACAATAAATAGCTACCATGACAACAAATTAGTAGTGCCAGATAACCATAAATGCAGATTGGAAAGAAGATTTTGATAGGTTTGAGAATCTAGCGATAAATCACCAAAGATACATAGTTAATGAAGCATTACAACAAGTAATGAATGGAAATCACTAGTGTATTAGGCGACAAGTTTAGGTGTGAAGGGAAGTTAACAACTAGCAATGAGGTATATAAGTAAGTGAAGGGTAGATGAGGAAAGGTTATTTTCAGTTACAGTTCGCACAAAGAGACAAGTTATAGAACCGAGTTTTAGAGCCCAATTTTCTGTAGAGAATAGTGGAAGAGGAATATGACACCACCCAAGGCGACAATGGCTTCAAAAACAACACCAAAGAAACATTGCATTCAACCAACAATGACACCAATATTTGAAGATATACAGGAGGCATCCTGCTCAACATCGAGATTCCCCAGGGACTACATACCACCATGAAATTTGTCTGCAAAAATGATCATCTTACAAAAATAGGTGAAGTACCCACTCGTTGAGACAGAGATTCCACATGGAGTGATTGTGGAAGAAGCCATGTTATTCTTCATACCAAGCTTAAAGTATGCCAACCATGACATTGCATATGAAAAGAAATTTCCATAGTTGGCGTTGAGTAAATATCTGAAGAGGTGTGTCAATCAAGAGACCAAGCTAGTTTTGATAGAACCAAAGATATGGGAAACATGGTTACAGAAAGTGGGAATTTTAACCTTATTCGATATACCACACTTTGGGATGAGCCTAGAAATTAATGCCTGCATCAAAATGTTGTTGAGTTCTGTGTATGGGGGCTACTTGTGGCTCGACAGGCCGATATTAGTTGATATAGACTTGATCATGCACATTATCGACCTACCATTGCAAGGGGACGACCCCTCAATATTGTTCTTCGATAAGAAGAATGAAAAGGATCTCTTAGAGAGCATGAAGGATAAGTTTCATACGTTCTGAGGCCAACACAATTTATATGTTACAAGCATATGAGACCTGAAAGTACAGTTTGCAACGCAACCATTATCTTGTAAATTGTTAAGAAAATGTCGAAAATACCAAGTCCCAATAGCTATGATAAAAACAAATGAAAGGTGTGTTGAGGGAGTACAGATGAATTGGGTGACATTCTTACTCAACCAGTTCCTGATTGATTCCAAAGAGGCATAGGATAAAGGAATTGAGTTCCAATATGCTTGGTTGTTAATTCCAATTACACTATTAGCATGGAGGGAGCTGAATGACATGATCTTTTTGGGAGTCAAGAATAATCCATGTCTAGCTATGCAATATCAGAACTTATGGCATACTATGCATAAGGTGCGCTAGATGGATAACAATGTTTCATTTTACATTTATAAAGAAACTATTGGAGAAAACATTGAGAGGACACTTCGCATACTACCACATGTGGTTGATGCGTATAAGGTAGTTATGCACTTTAAGGTAGGGCACCACCATATGTATGTACAAGCCAAAAAGGACATGGATTAGCAATGGATTCCCACCCAGTATAGCTTAATTGAGGATGATATGGGCCATATCATGGTAGATTGGGACAATGAGTGGAATATTCCACCAGTGGAAACAATACCCTCAGAGAGACAAAACCCTGAAGTAAAAGAGATAGATGATGATGAAGAAGAATGAGTAGAACAGGAAAGAGGAAAGGAAATAGAAGAAACAATCCATAAGACAACATCGTACACAGATAATAAGTGGAAAGAATCGGATACAGGACAATCCATACCACAACAGACGAAGAGAGAAGCCATCAAGGAAGTGCTCATCCAATCCCTGATAGAAGAAGACTTGGAAAATATCGGTGATCATGTTAAAGAAGTCACAAATAACATGTTTCAGTGTGCGAAACAACAGTAGGAATAAATTCAAAGGAAGTTGCAGGAGCATATGGATGAGTTGCACCAATTGATAGAAGTAGAAAAGCTCCCTCCAGGACGATAGACATAGGATGAAAAGACAACATGATCTATAAAGAATAGGGAGGCAGAGCCGACAATCTCTCAGTTGTTAGTGGTAGAAAGTGAACACAGATTGATCAAGTTAGCAATAACGACAATAGAGTTCCCCGCAATAGATATGAAAGAACAAGAAAGGGAACTAGGTCATATTGACTTAGTGTTATCTCAACTATCGACAAATGTATTGCAAGAATTATGAATGAGTGTGATGCAAGAGATGAACTCACGCACAAAAAATACATCTAATGAGTTTGTTAATATTGTTGAAATATTGTAAATGCGAAGAATAGTCTAATTATTATTGAGTTATTATCATGTATATGAAATCCCCTTTTGTGGATTGATCATGTCGGGACTTATGTATGACCAAATCCCCTTTTGTGAATTGGTCAAACCCTAGTTAAATGGTGGTATTTGAGAAGTCGCCTCCTAGGGATAATTAAATTGGTTTTAACCACTAGTTGAAGAAGTTGACCTTGCTTGGTGAAGAGACATAACCCTAGTGCCCCTCAATTAGTATAAATAAGAAAGGAAGGTGCCTCATTCATTCACCCACTCAAGTCATTCATCTAGTGTGCAAGTTTTGGAGGTAGCTGTAGTTGCAAGAAGAAGGAGAGAGAGGTGCATTGCTCAGTCTTGAATATTCTCTAGTGTTTTGGTCTTTTATCTTGGCATTGTATTGGAAATCTATATTAAGGAGTTTTTGTTGGGTTTTCTCCCCCATGAGGGTTTCCCAGAATAAAATGTTTTGTACCTTGTGATCATGTTTCTCTCATTGATTCTACTTATGCTATTATTGTCTATTAAATTGAAAAGAACTTAATAGTTGCTCTAAATTTAACATGGAATCAGAGCTAAACTGAGTAGAGCACCTTTCACTGGATAACCAAAAACATCATTGTTGTCGTACAAGAAAATTAGGTATTTTTATAGGAAGGGAATTTCTGACTAAAAACCATCTAGGGAAGTGTGCCCTAGCCTAGAAAACTCATTGGCAGCTTGAGTGCACCTTTTCAGTGGCCAGAGACTTCGAAAATTCAAACCCTAGTTTTGATTGGTACCAGAAAACCAGGAAACTAGGAAACCAGAACCAATACCAGAAGTACCATTTCAGATTTGCATAGGTCAAGTTTCAAGGGTTAAAACTTGAAAATTTTGAAATATGAAAGCTCTGGCATACTTGCCTCAACCCAACACACTTCTTGGTAAGATCATATTCAATTTCTAAGCACTTTCAATTTTTGGTCATTTTCTCAGCTTTAGGTCAAGATGTCTTCAAGAACTAAGCTTGTCGATAAGTTAGAAGGTGTGGAAAAATTTCATGACTAGCAGTACATGATTGCACTCATTCTTGAAGAGAATTACCTTGCAAAATTCATAAAATAAAATGTACCATAATCCAAAGAAGATGCAACTAAAGAAAAGTAAAAGAAGGATATGGTTAGGGCCAAAAGGATCATTGTAGACTCCATTATAGACCACTTGATCCATCAAGTATATTCCAAGAATAATCCAAAATAAATGTTTGATTCCCTAATCAAAATGTATGAAGGAAATAACATTAACCAGAAGATGAACTTGAGAACCCAATTCAAGAATACAAAGATGCAAAAAGGAGAAACAGTTTAAGACTATTTCTCTAGGGTTACTCACTTCAAAGAACAACTGAAGAAATTGGAGATAAATTGGATGAATATGAACTCCTGATGAAAAATCTAAATGGTCTCACAAGAACATGGTATTCCTTCATCCAAACTATTTGTGCCAGAAAGGAGAAACTCTATTTGACAGCCTTTGGGAAGAATGTATTCAAGAAGAAGCAAGAGTAGCTAATCAAGAAACAATACTATTAAGGGATGAATGCCAAGCCCTATTTTCTCATGCTAAAGGATGAAAGGAAATGTCTCACTTCCAGAAGGACACCCACCTACATAAGGAATCTCACTCACCAAATATATTCACCCACTTCCATAAAGAATCTCACCCTTCAAGGAGATTCTAGAAATTTTAGAAAGGACAAAGAAGAGAAAAAAAATTCTCCTCTTATCAATGTTATCATTGTGATAAGATGGGAAATATTGCTAAAAATTTTCATGCCAGAAGGGAATAATACAATAAGAGAAATAACAAAAGACATCATTCCCATGCAGTCGAAGATGATGAGCCGCCCACAAAGTTGATTAAAGAATAGATTGAAGACTATGTTTTATTTTCTGCCCTCTCAACATATGTGTCACCTAGAGAGGATACTTGGATCATAGACATTGGTTCCTCTATCCATATGACATGTTAGAGAGACATTATCTCTAGCCTTATAGAAAACAACTTTCCCTAGAAAGTTACACCTAGAGATGATTACCAGTACCCTATCAAAGGAGTGGGAGAATCCAACTACAAACTTGATTCAAGGACCCCGATGAAGATGAAGGATGTACTTGTTGGGCCCCAACAACTCCCCTTATATTTTTACAAAATTTAAAGGGCCCCTATTAAAATCTTGATAATTATAATGAGCTACAGAATCAACCTTTTCAAATAGTTCCATTCCTTGGCTTGCTTTGAGACAAAATTAATACATTCACTTTAGTATGAGTCATTTATTACAAGAGTATATGTCAAAAGTTAAAAACGAGCATAAAAATATCAATTTAAACAAAAACGTTAATTTTTTTATCAAATGTTTACTTTTGTTTAAATTATGATTATGTATTTATTCTTTTGCTCATTATCAAGTTTGACTATTTTGAATAATTTGTTCAATACTTCATCAAATAATATCTTGGTTGGTTTCTCATTTTCATGAAATCATTTGGTGATATTAATTAGTTAAATTCTTTTTTCATTTTACATCTCATAATAATAATAAAAAATAAAAAGAATTATCTATGATTTGTTTGATTTTGTTCTCTTCTCCATTAAATTGAAGCTTCTAGAGTTAAGATCATATTTGAAAGGAAAATATAAATAATGTTTGTTTATAAGTTATAGTTAGTTTAAATTCATTTTTTGATTTTTCTAGATTTTGTTTTATTCACAATTTTTAGGTTATTAATTTAGGTTTCTTTTTGTTTCACAGGTTTCTATTATCAAATATTTGATATGGATCTGATCATGGCTTGATTTTATTATCCAAATACATTCAATATGATTGATCCAAAAATAATTTTGGATTTCTACAAATAATTTTATGAGCAAGAACAGATAAAATTTGGAAAGGCATCAAGATCAGACACACGATTTTGCAGGACTGATTGCAGCCAAACCGTGAGGAATTTGGAGAAACGGTTGAAAACCCAGAACCAAAATGGACCCATTTACTGTCCTGTTAGATATTTTCCCCCAAAAATGTACTATTTGAGAGATATTTGGGTCTCTTTTAGAGGCAAATTTCAGGTGGCGAAAATTAAAAGTGATGCCCAGACTGTTCATTCATTTTATAAATATATGAGAAAGATCAGAGCCAAGGGGATGGAAGAATTGGAGAGGAGGATTTTAATCCTTTCTCTTTTGTATATTATTGCTTTTGTAAATTTTTTATTTCTTTTCAAATGGAGTAATGGATGGCTGGAAGCTTTGGGAGGATGGACGAGTATTTTTAAAGAAAAATATGGAATTCCAAGTTGCTTAATGGCTTTTGTCCTGTAAGTAAAATGGTTTTATTTTCATATAATATC
>ML782186.1:49923-118216 GCA_009831015.1 Picea engelmannii
ATCTGCTTCCTAGAAGTAATCATTTTTCCATTGATTTTCATAAGTTTCGATTAAAACTTGCAGCTTGTAAATCATGTAAATAAATGAGACTTGTATATCTTCTGCTTAAATATAACTACTACAGTTACATTAGAGCATATGTATATATATATATAGTGTTTAGTAATTAGTTAGTTATTTCTCTCTTTTATTTGTTTCTTTTAGGATTCTTAGATTGGCTAACGGAGCCATTAAACCCGTCAAAATGAGTTACGCCAAACGGCTTGGTTTATTTAGACAACCCTGGACCGGACTCGTTCTTCCAATTGATGGATAGTCAATTTCGCCCGTCAACAATACTATATGTACCAGGTTTGACAAAAAACTTACTTTCTATATAATCTTTAGATAAGAAAGGTTTCAGGGTTGCATTCATTGATGGTGAAGTTCTTATGTGGCCTAAAGGAAAAACCATAGAAGATGCAATTGTCATTGGAATAGAAGAAGGTGGCCTATATAAGTTAAAAGGTCACTCAGATGCAACCTTGACTCACTCCACTGAGAGTCCATGTGAACTTTGGCATGGAATACTATCTCACATCAACTACAAATCCTTACCATATGTAAGAAAGGTAGTTACAAGTCTACCAGAATTCAAGTTTGATCATGAAGGTGTGTACAAGGGATGTGCACAAAGAAAGAACATAAATAATCCTTTCCCAAAGAGTGACAGTAAAGCAGAAGGAATAGTGGAGCTCATCCACTCAAATGTATGTGGTCCAATACCATCAACCTCTCTAAATGGGTATGTATACTATGTGTCATTGATTGATGATTTTTCTTGCAAGACTTGGGTTTATTTATTGAAATCAAAAGATGAAGTATTTGGAAAACTCAAGGAATTCAAAAACTTGATAGAAAATCTCTCAGAAATAAAAATCAATATACTCAGGTCAGATAATGGAGGATAATACACCTCAAAATAATTTGTAATATTTTGTAGAGATCTCGGGATTAAGAGGGAGCTCACCACTCCCTCTAATACTCAACAAAATGGTGTAGAAAAAATAAAGAATAGAACAATAATGGAAGCAATGAAGACTATGATCCATGATCAATATCTTCCAATGCACTTATGGGATGAAGCAACAAGAAAAACAATTTATGTCCAAAACAAATTATCCCATAGTGCACTTGGATTCAAAACCCCTGAAGAAATTTTCTCCGGAAATAAGCCATAAGTAATCCATCTCAAGATATTTGGTTGTCCATTGCTTGTACACATTCCACAAGAAAGGAGAACTAAGTTGGACCCTTCAAGAAAGAAGGGAATATTTTTTGGATACTGTGAGGTATCTAAGAGCTTCAGAATTTACATACCAGGTTACCATCATATCAATATCAACAAAGATGTAACCTTTGATGGAGATGAAAGACTCAAGAAATCAAGGAGATTCCATCTTGAAGAAGTATATGGAGAAGAACCTGTAGCTCCCAGAGTTGTAGAACCAGTGAGGGAAGTTACAATTTCCCCTAATGATGAGATTCCAGAAGATCATGATATGACAAAATCTCAAGAACCTCCCCAAATGATGATCTCACACAAGAGAAAGAGAACTTGGGCAAGGGAACTTATTCAAGATGGAGAGAAGTATGGTGCCCCAGAAGGAACCATGAGAAAAATCAAGAAACCTAAGCCATTCTACAGTTGTATGGCTTTGATGCGTGACCTCATAGAAAAAAAAACATATTTTCTTTGAAGAATCCATTTAGAAGAAAGAATGGGTGGATGCCATCATATAATAATACCAATCCATTATAAAGAATGATGTATGGGAAATAGTTCCCAGACCGAAGAACAAAGATGTGGTATCTTCCAAATGGCTATACAAGATAAAACATGGCATTGACAGAAGTATTGAGAAACATAAAGAAATATTTGTAGCTTGTGGATTTTCTCAAAAGGAAGTAATTGATTATGAAGAGACGTTTACCCCTATATCCAGATACACTTCTATCAGAACAATCATATCTCTTTTAGCCAAGATGATGTGGAATTTACACCATATGGATGTGAAAACAACCTTATTAAATGGTGTTATTGAATAAGAAGTGTATATAGAACAACCATGAGGGTTTGAAGTTGAAGATAAAAAGACTCATGTTTTCATGTTGAAGAAGGCTCTGTACAATTTGAAGCAAGCTCCCAGAGCTTGGTATGGCAGAATTGACAGTTTCGTGATGAGCTTGGGATTTACAAAGAGTAAATTTGATTCTAACCTTTACTTCAAGGTTATGAATCATGATACAATTATATTGATAATGTATTTATATGACTTATTCTTAACCGGAGAAGAAAATATTATCACTGATTGTAAGAAGAAGCTCGCTGCATAATTTGAGATAAAATACCTAGGTCTGGTGCATTATTTATTAGGTATTGAAGTTTGGAAGAGCCCAGAGAAGATCTTCCTTAACCAAGGGAAGTATGCATTTGAAATACTAAAGAGGTTTGATATGTTGGAATGTAAATACATAAACACACCCATGGAAACAAAGTTGAAGCTCCTGGTTGATACTTTGTCAGAATTGGTTGATGCTACTCTATTTCTACAAATTATTGGTTCGTTGATGTATCTGACAAATACCAGGCCAGATATATGATTTATTGTGAACACCTTAAGTCAGTATATGGTAGAGCCCATACGTGTTCACATTGTAGCTGCAAATTACGTGATGAGATACCTTAAGGGTACGTTGGAATTTGGTCTTTGTTATACTGGAGATCATGACTTAAGACTAATTTGTTATACTGATTCAGATTGGGCTAGAAGTGTTTCTGATAGAAAGAGCACTTCAGGATGTTGTTTCAGTTTTGGGTCAGCCATGACTTCATGGCAGAGTAGCAATATTTCTCTCCACATGGCAAAAGAGAAATGCATTACTACATGTTCCTCCCATTGTGAATCCATATTAATTTGGAAGTTGTTGATAGATCTATTTGATATGGAGATGGAAACCACCAAGATTCTATGTGATAATCAGAGTTTCATAAAGATGAGAAAGAACCCTGTGTTCCATGATAAATTGAAGGACATAGATATCTTGTTGCAGATACGTTAGAACAAATGAGAAGGTTGCAGATATGTTAACCAAGCCTCTGTCCCGTGTGAAGTTTGAGCACTTCCAAGACAAGATTGGTGTTGTCCTAAAGGACCTCCCTCAAAAGGGGGAGTGATGCTGATGATACTATGGTATCCTGACCAACAATGGGTAGCTCCATTAGTATTTTATATCCCATAGGATCGATCATCCCTGGGTAGATCCCGAAGGTCCGATAAGGAAAATTTGTCAGAGTACATGTGCATGTATATGCCAGTTGTGGTCAGTAGTGGTAGCTCTGTTAGGATTTTATAATTCTAGGAAATCTTATGATTCCTGGGAAGATCCCGAAGGTCTGGTAAGGATGGTCTGTCAGAGTACCATGTGGTATCTCTGTTAGGATCTTACATCTTAGGGAATCTTATGATTCCTTGGAAGATCCTGAAGGTACGCTAAGGACGGTTTGCTAGAGTACCACAAAATTTTATTGTTTCACCTGCCTCATTCTGTTTCTATATGATGATAATGTTTTTATCTCAACCTTATGTTGATGATGTTGTTATTTCAGCCTCATGTTGTTGTTGATGATGATGTATCAGCCTCGTGTTTTTGTTGATGATGTTGTATCATCCTCGTGTTGTTGGTGATGATGTTGTACTAAACACATGCTACTAATGATGGTGTTGATGATGTTGTTTCTTTAGCGCTATGCTAATTGATGTTGATGTAGATCATGATGATGATTCTATTTCCATCTCCATGTTGTGAATGATGATATTATTGACGATGAGAAAAACTTTCTATGATTTATAGATATGCCAGTCAATGTTCTAGATGTTGATTATGTTGCTTCCCTCTCTCTCTCTCTTGATGATGTTGTAGAACACCCTTCTTTTTAGGGGGAGTGTTAAAATATTGTAACTATGAAGAATATTCTAATTATTATTGAGTTATTATCATGTAGATCAAATCCCCTTTTGTGGATTGATCATGCCAGGACTTATGTGTGACCAAATCCCCTTTTGTGGATTGGTCAAACCCTAGTTAAATGGTGGTATTTGAGAAGTCATCCCTTAGGGCTAATTAAAGTGGTTTTAACCACTAGTTGAAGAAGTCGACCTTTCTTAGTGAAGAGACATAACCCTAGTGCCCCTCAGCTAGTATAAATAAGAGAGGAAGTGATGTATACCCCACTCTCTCCCAGGGTCCAAGTCACCTCTCGGTCTAAGGATAGTTGACTTCGGGAACTGAATCATCTTGCAGGCTCTCTCTGAGCCCTCAAATTCCTTACACATATCCTAAAACTTATTTTTCAAATGGAATTTTTTCCTTTCGGGGATCCCCGACCACCAACAGAGCCTCCTTGGGAACCGTGAGCTAAAAATGTGGGCCAAACTTCCAGTCTTTGAATAATTTGGGAATTCAGAGCTATCTCGTTTCGGGAATCTCAGAAAAACAAATCTCCAATCCTTCTGAACACCTTATTAACAGAGCGTCGAACCACAACAGGGATCGATGACTCACATCGTCTCCACAAATCTATGACTAGGATGGAGTTCGAGAGTTCGGGCTTTGACAAGTCCGCCCATTACAAAATACAACGCTCCCATAGCACCAAACTCCGAAGTAGATCGGACAGCTAGGGATCTCCCTCCAAATCGATGTTTGATAATTCACTTCGTGGCTCCAAACTTCAAGGGTTTTCCATGACACCTATTCACTCTTCTCTTGGAGTGTCAGTATGAAGAATAAACACCATGAGAAATCAATGACTCACACCCTTCCATTTACCAATGACTATGATCCACTCTTAGACTCTGGGTTTCGAGAGTTCTAGATGCCTAATACTTGCGATCCTCTAGAGTGCCGAAGTAGCGAACTCGTGGAGGAATCATATCAATGACCCCTATGCCTTGACGGATGGACGACCTGGATTTAATCTGGGCTTCAGGATTTCAGACATTCACTCAACATGAACCATTGTTCCTCCTGAATGTGGAAATGCTGAAGGACCTCTCCTTCCTTCACATGTCCTCTTCCTGGTCGATGGCTAGGATGAATCCTAGCCTTCAGGGCTTTGGAAATATTCAATTCAAGAAATTGTCCACTCCTTTCTCCCAGAGTAGTAGTTCTCCATACCTACTAATCTTCTGCCATGTGTCCTCCTCTGATCAACGATTCAGATCCACTCCAAACTTCGGGACTTTGGAGAGATCAAACTATTATTCCTTCTATTCTCCTGGACTCTTGATCTTTTGGATGTAGCGACCTGCTGACACATTTCCTTTGGGATTGGATGACTGTGATTAGATTCTCCCTTCGGGACTTTGGGGATCCTGATTCCTCCACACTCCAAATATCCCTAATACGTGAAGTCTGAAGGACTTCAATGTTAAATATTACACAATTTATCTGGATATAACGACTGACAGATCTCCTGCGATTTCCCAAATGGATCTTGTTGTTCGGCCCTTAAAACAAACAAACTTCTTCCACTTTAAGGTTTTCGATGCTATCCTTTCTGAGCTTTGGTCTTTGAATTATTTTAGACCTGTAGCGCACTCCTGACGTCATTTGACTTTTGAAAGATTTTGGGACTTAGATATTTTTGCGAAAATCTCCCTATGCACTCCTTGCGCTCATCGTCTCTGATATTTCTTCAACACTTCGACTAAGTGTTGGCCCGACAAACAAATTGCACGGGTATTCTTCAGACTCTTCTCTCCATCGAGTGACTGTGCACTCCTTGCACTTCCCCTACAAATTTTTACGCTACCTCTTCTAATATTTTGAGTCAATATTGACTTGGCCTTTGGGACTCCTTGCGGGCACTATGCACTCCTTGCACTAGAACTCTCAGAAGAGAAACAATTGAAATTTATAGAAACATCAAAGGTTCCCACACTTAACCATGAAAAGCATACTCATGCATATAAAACCCATAAAACACACAAAATGAAAAGAAACATCACATGTACTCAATGAACTCAGATGAATACAACACCATACATTTGGAATCAAACCTCTCTGTTTGTATTCCTTCAAAAAATCATGTACATGGACTCTTACAACTCTCTGCAGCTCTCTACAATGACTAGTAGAAATAAAAATAAGATTCAACAACCTCATTTGGGCATCGGTTACATAGATTTATACACATAGAGGCTTCTTGAGCCTTCCTACCAACAATATCGGTGCTATCCTATCATAGTTAATGCATCTATATACTAAGGATTATTACAATAAATGGAATTTACATTCAGATACGAGTTGATGCTTGGTATATGTACAATCCTAACTTGCATTAAAGAAAAATAAAATCTCCTGTGATCCCATGGAATGGATCAAGCCTCTAAACATTAAAAGATATTTAATTTCAACACTTTCAAAATATCCAAAATAACACACTCTCCTTAGGACCGAGACTGATTTGAAATGTGCGCGTTGGGTGTTGAGTTGTCCTCCACTCAACCTCTTTAATTGTTGATGGCAATGCTCCTGCATCAGGAAGGAACGTCATTCACTCACCCACTCAAGTATTTGATTTAGTGCGCAAGTTTTGGAGGTAGTTGTAGTTGCAAGAAGAAGAAGAGAGAGGAGCATTGCTCAGTGTTGAATATTCTCTAGTGTTTTGGTCTTTTATCTTGGCATTGTATTGGAAATCTATATTAAGGAAGATTTTGCTGAGTTTTCTCCACCATGAGGTTTTCCTAGGATAAAATGTTGTGTACCTTGTGTTTTTGTTTCTCTCAGTGATCCTTCTTATGCTATTATTGTCTAGTAAATTGAAAAGAACTTAATAGTTGTTGTAAATTTAACAAAGGTTACAACAGAGAATGTAGCCTGGGATATGTAATACAACAAATTCAAGCAGGAGCAAGATGAGGCTATTCATAATGTGAAAATGATGCAACATACATTCGATCAAGTCTACAAAGAACTCTCAGAGGCTTGGACAGAGATGGAGGCCCTAATTGAAGAACAAGTAACAAAGATAAGTAATTATATTTAGGGATTCCATGCATGTATAGTCGACTTAGAAGTGCACATGACATCGAGTAATCCACCAGAAGAAAGAGAGAAAATGGAATAGACAATGACCAGATTTGTGGAGAGAATAAAGAACCTAGAGGTAGAATGTACATATCTCTATGCAGAAACCACAAGTGTATGGATGTAACTAATTGAATATGGGGAGCTATAGGAGATTATCCAGAAGATACAATACACGTAGGAAAAGGTGCAGAAGTTCAAAGAAGTAATTGACACATTATCGTCGACAGAGGTGGTAATGGAAATGGACAAGAATAGGAAGTTGTATTCATAAATGAATCATCTAAGGGAGGAGTAGCAGGCTCGCGTGCAATATATAGAGGTACTAAAAGAAGAAGCATATAGGGTGAAAATGGCCTTAGCATCCACTTGAGGTATAGAAAAATAGGCAATTGAAGACAATGTCAAGAAGATGTAGTCTCGGGTTGCTGCCGAAAAATTTGACACAATTTTGTAGAAGGAGACATAGGTAAAGGAGAATGCCACAAAAACAAAGAAGACATTCAAAAAGTTCATGGAAAATTGGAAGAAGGCCTGAGTGTCTTGGGATGAGCCACATCTTAGTGTTGGGGGCCTGTTGGACAGACATTTTGGATATGTTTTGGATAAGTATTGGGAATCACGTAGGAACAGATTGCACGACATTTTGGCTAAGGATCATCGTGCGTGAAAATAAGTTGAAGTATGTTCGGGATTCAGTGTTCTAAAGGAATAAAGTAGTTAGGATTTTGGGACATTTTGTCCACACTGTAACGTGCTTAACCTTTTTGTAAAACTATAAATTGTAATGGGGTTTTGGTTAGGAGTAGTGCTGAGAGTTAGCGATGGTGAAGTTATTTTGAGGTAGTTGAGTTTTGGAGAAGTCGTGAGGAATATTTTGAGGTATGATTGAGGAGTGAGGCTCGCACTACAGTAGAACGACTAAGGAAGGTTTGAGTAATTGTTATTGTTACATATTTTTGTAAGCACGGTGCACAACTGTAAGAAAACTATAAATGACTAATATAAGAAGCCAACCGTTGTGGAGGTAGCCCAGATTGGGGTGAACCACGTTAAAACTTGTGTCTTGATGTGATTCTTTGTGTGTGATATGGATAACACAAAATGCTTAATATTATGAATATGTTACTGATGTTGCACAATGATGATGAAATCTTAGTATTCTAAATGTGTTATTCATATATGTTGTTATAATTTCACACATTGAAGTAGTTGGTAAATGGATGAATTTCAAGTAAAGTAATGTCACACACAAGGTATAATGAATTAATATCAAAGGTTAAGTAGCACAGACTGCACACATAGTAAATGAATGGATAGTGCATAGCATGAGCATGTTGAATTCCTCACTTCCCCTCACCACTGCAGAACCTTAGTTTATGTAGCCCCTCTAGATGCCTCGGGTGAGACTTCACTTTTTTTACAAGTGATGTCGAAAGGGTCGGTGTCTAAGTGTTTTGTTGTTTTGTTAATGATTAACCCTAGGTCTTCTCACTGTGTGCCAACAAATGCAATGTAATGTCATCTCTAGTTGTTAATTACAACCATCATATGTATAGCGTTAATGTGTCGGATCCAATTAGAACTTCATATTTAAGCGTGCATGGGATATAGTAGTACTAGGATGGGTTACCTCCTAGGAAGTCCTAGTGTTTTACATGCCTATGACATTTTGTAAACTTAGGTCAATTTATTACACATGGATCATGTGAATTATTTTCCTCTCACTCTCTCATAGATAATCAAGGTGAAGGAGGTCCTTTGGGCATGTAATGGAGTGTGATGTAATGCTTATTGCGAATGAGCGTAGCCACCATCTATTTCTGTTTAGAGATAAGCTACCACCATTCTAGCCAGTTTTTAATCTACAATATTATGTTATTTATTAATAAAAGTTGGGTTTCACTATATATTTCTATGATCTATGCTATATTTTCATTTGTATCTCATTTCGTTCTCAATATAATCCGAAATATGTACACACTTCCTTGTAAGATCCACTAGTATAAACATAATTCTACCCCAAAAATCAACATAAGATGATTGTAGACTCAAAGTGTAACCAAGTTCCCAATTCCATTCAATGATTCAAATCTGGTTAAGGGTAATGTTTCGAAATTCATAAATGTTGATTAATATTACCCTCTTAATGGTTTGGTCTCTATTCAAAATCAATATTTTAACCTATAACTAAACTTTGAGAGGTAATTTGATGCTTAAATATAGATTTGAAAAAATGCCAAAGTGGAAAAGAGAGATTTATTTCGAAAGGGACTTACATATTTCACTTGACAAGATTTAAAGGGATGACGTTCATGTGTAGTGAGATCACCACTTATAATGATGATTTACAGATATTTTATCAAACACTTTTTTGCAAACTTCAAAGTTCAACATTTTTCATTTGTATTAAGGAAAATATTTTACACAAACATGTTTACATGAAACTTTGTTTTATTTAGGTGAGCATGGACCTAGATCCTCTCTTGTATGGATTTCATCAAGTATCAAGTATAAACCTTAATATATAAATGAACCTAAAGTATCTAGTATATGCAATATTCTTATATATTTTTATAGCTTCACTCAAATTTTACTCCTGGCAAAATGCCATAAAATCTTTATTGATGAATTCCGTATATTTTTAATTTTATGGTTTGCATGGGTTCAATATTTTTGAACTAGAAAACAATGTCCATCAAGTTAAAGTTATTTCTTACAAAGACATAGAAATTATGCTTAGATTATGACATGGTTTTAAAGCTTTGAAGACGTGGTTGTTAATTGGAGGGATAAAATGCTGAAGTTTTTTCATACTTTGTTATTGTATTTGTTAGTTTAGGGATGATTTCCATCTAGGAGTCTCATGTTTGTAGATCAATATAATATTGATGAAACAATCTTTATGATCTCTTAATTCTTCTTTTACTTTGCCTTGTCCTAAAATCCCAAATATTTAGTTGCAATTTGCTATGTTTAATGTCTAGTTGTAATTTGTTATGTTTAGGTAGAATAATGCTAATTTGCTATGTTTCGTTAGAATAATGCTATGTTTATGTAGAATAAGATGTTTTTTTGTTTTTTATTTAATTTGTATTTGTTAGTTTATGTATTTTTAATATATTATAAATTTATTATTTTTCTTTGAAAAAATATGGTTGAAAAGCTTTTGGATATTTTTGGATACTTCTGTTCATTTTAAGGACAATACCTAGTGTAAAAAAGGTGGCATAGATTATTGTGCACTTGACTCAGTAGAGATATTGAAGGAATCCCATAATTATTAAAAATATCATAGATAGCCAACTCAAAGACTTTTTGCTTCTAATTCATAGCACTCAACCACTCAAGATAAAATCATCAAGCTGATACACACACATACATATAATATCGTATAATATTATTTGTGTGTACATGCACGTGTCAGGAAAAAAATAATATGATATGGCATCATGTTTAGGGGTTTAGAATAATATACATGTTTATATATGTTTATTTAGTGTATAAAAACATAACACTCTATATGAATTGTGAAATATAACTATATATTATAATAGAATTGTACTTGTAAACATCTCAAGTTGAAGCTGGATAAATGATGTCATTATATTTGTGTGATTGACTTGTGATAAATTATTAAAAAAACTAAAAATACAATAATGTTGAATTAAGTGTCAGTATGTTTAAAGATGGATTTGTGTAATTCTGTCACCAAGTAGTGCTAGAATTTGGATTCATCATTTGATTTTCAGTGGTGATTAGCAAGAGCAATGTGTTAACTAAGAATTGTGATTCATAAAAAAATTGTATTGTACAAACATATACAATACATACCATAATATTGATGTTAAATAGATTGTACATGGGTTATGAAATAGACATATCTATTTATACAAAAAATAATTTAATATGAATAATCTTAATTAACTTAATAATATATTCTAAAATGAATATATATTACTAAAATTAAATTAAATACTAAAAATACTATTGATTGATATTGATAATTATAATTATACACTAATCATATATATTTATTTTTAAATTATATCAATTTGTTAATAATTTATGACAAAATTACTTAATATACATCAAAATAACTTTAATCAAATATTACAACTAACTTTAATCAAATAATCCAAAAATTTTCAAATTATTTCAGTAATTAAATTTCAAATTATATCAGTAAAATCATTATTTTGGACCAGGAATTTAAGTACCCTAAACAATGATTTCCATCATTTCATTGTTACTTTTAGGAGTAAAATGGGAGTATCACATAGTAATAAACACAATGTGATGCCGTGAAGCAATGATATGAAAAAAATAAAAGGTGATACATCATGTCGAGTGTTTGGAAAGAAATATAGGTAACAAATATGGTTGTTTAAATGAAAATGATGAGGTCAACTGGTGATGTTATTTATTTATTTAATTATTAATATAATTTAAAAAGTTTGTGATTATTTGATTAAAACGGTTAGTTGTAATATTTGGTTTAAGTTATATATTTGTGAATTTAACAAAAAAATTTATTCATATTGAGTGATTTTGTTATAAATTATTTACATAAATTATTGATATAGGATATGAATAAACATATATAATTAGTTTATAATTATCAATATAATTTAATTAGTTATATTTTTAATATTTAATTTAATTATAATAATATATAGTTATTTTAAATTATTGATATAGGATATGAATAAACATATATAATTAGTTTATAATTATCAATATAATTTAATTAGTTATATTTTTAATATTTAATTTAATTATAATAATATATAGTTATTTTAGTATATATTATCTTTTTAAATAAAATGATTTATGTTGAATTAATTTTTGTATGTATGGATATGTTTTTGTTTCACAACATGTCGATATTATGGCATGCATTGTATCTATTCGTAAAATATAATTTTTTTATGAATTGTAATTTCTAATCCACATATTTCTCTTTCTAATCACAATTGAAAAAATTGTTTTTTCAAATGATTGATCCAAATTCTAACGTTGCTTGGAAGTAGAATAACACATTTCATATTTAATTTTGTTCTTTCTGAGCACAATTGAAAAGATTGTTTCTCAAATGATTGATCCAAATTCTAACGTTGCTTGCTTTGATAGTGTTAACTGATGTAATGAAGATTTTGTTGCTCTGTCATTTCATATATTCATGAAAAATAAATAATTAGATAGGGTTTATGTATCATTCATAAGGTCCAAAGTTGGATTTGGAAGATATGGCATTTATTATATGGTGGTGGCACCGTGCTAGATAGAATGAATCAATCTTGATTTAACCCTGAGGGAATAATGAATGAATCTTCACTCAACTTTGGTGGGGAGAACATAGCCTTTTGCAAGAACATATATTCCTGCCTTTTTGTATTTTAACTAAAAATTTTAATTCATAGCATTTTTTATTGTCCTAGAAGGTTCATACTGATATATTTTTTTCTCTGTGCATGAAGAAAGGATTATTTTCAATGGTTTCTTATTTATGAAGTTAAATTTATTTATGATTTTTGTTGTGGCCACAACCACCCCTTTTTTTATTTTGCTTTTATAAGCAAAAGGAAAGGGGGCCCCTCTACTAAATTTGAACTCTAATGCCTAATCCACTACTACTTTGATCCTATTGAATATTCTTTATCCATCTTGAGCGGGTTAGGGGTGTTAGATCTATATTAATTGTTTATCTTTGAGGAGTTTTTTCATTATCAATACACTCTCTGATCTTGTAATTTCAGATGTTCTTCAATATAACTTTGATTTATGATGCTTCTTTGATCCTCGTGTGATGAGATTGACGACGTGTCTTTTGAGCCTTTTGCATTGATGGGTTTTAATGGGTTTAAAGGTGATTGTTGATCTTATTCGATTGCAGGGTTTTGATGCTCTATTTTATGACTTGGAGAGAATCTACTTTTAAGGATTTGTTGTTTCCTTCTAAATTATCTTGTAATATCATGTCATTACATCATGGAGAAGTGAATGGTTGGTTTGAATGAAGAACATATTGTTACTTTGTATATTGTACATGTTTCCCTCATATTCATGCTCAAGCTCTCACATGTTAATAAGATTCATCAATTTAATATCCATAACTAGAATCACAACATCTTCGATTGTTTTCAGGAGTTAGAGATTAAATACATGCATCTTTCATGACATTTGTTTACAACAACTTATTTTTCATAATAAGCCAAGATATTAGATGATTTATTTTAAGGAATTCCTCCTTTTCATTTCCTCATTTTCAGACAATCCTAGTTCTTTTCATCAACTTGTTACTAGCAAGGGGAAATAATGTAACAATTATAACATGCTAACCAAAATTTCATTCCTTTCCTAACGAAGATTATTCTTTTTGTGGTTGCAGTAAAAGGGTTACAAGGTCATTTTATTTATTATATACTTATTCTACTCCAAGTCCTCAAATAATTAAGATGAAACAAAAGATCATGTGCATTTGGTCGCAGAACAAAGAGGGAACTCAAGAGAAGGGATTCCAATTAATGAAAAAATATGGAAATATCAATTGTGCCATGGAAAAATACATATTTATTTACCTAACTACTTCAAGCTTTTAATTCCCACGGGGATCCCTTAATATTTTTCCTCTTGGTCATACTTATCTCTAATTAGATTTTGATCCTCATTTAATCCAACATTCGTAATTAAACATTGTCTTTCCCAAACCCTGACTAGATTTTATTTTATCACCATGCATCATTTTCTATTTATTTCATTTCTATACAAGGCTTGAATTTTATTGCATTTTATTATTATTCTAGAACCCTGATCCAAGGTTGGAACCTTGACCCTCATTTGGAACCTTTATCCTTATCGGGAACATTGATCATCATACTCTTACCTCATCAGGATCTTCCCCATCGGGGAGATGTTATATAAGTTTCTCACAGTTCTCCCAAATATCCGAAGTTGACAAGGCTATTGAATCAACCTGCTTGGACTCTCCTCATTGGGTTCAGTTAAACCACCTTTTTCCCATCCTAGTTCTCATAACCCAAAACCTGACGGGCCAATCACATTTATCTTTGTGAATGGGATCCATCAGAGTGTGTAGTCTGGGTTATCTTTTCTGTGAGCCAATCAAATGATTTTCATTAGTTCTTCGGGCTATCAGGAGTTCTTCCTTGGGTCAACATGTTCCATATGCTTTCCTGACCATCATATTTCTAAGTCAATCGACCTTCCTCCATTGAGTTTAACTTTTATCGGTTTCTTCCATCGGGTTGGCCTTTCATGATTTCCATGTAAACATGCTAGGATGACACCAAGCTCCCTTTACCCTATGATTACTCACCACTTTTTTGGACCCGATTCATGTGGTCTCGATCCTAGTCTTCTATGTTCACCTAACATGTTATACCAATGTGTTTTGTTTGACATGGAAAGCCGATGCCACAAACCCACTAGGATTAGCCTTTCGGGATTTCCATTTTGGACTTCCCACTCTACAGAACCTATTGGATGATTTCTATCAGGATCCTCCTATCAAAAAGTTGTTTTATCATGTTATGTTGAAATTTACAAAACCCAAGGCCCAAAATCCTATTGGGATTCCCTTTATTGGATTGACTTTTTTTGCATATCAGGCTAGCATCAAGCTCACATTCATCCTTTGGATCACACTTTGTGGCAATGACATGGCATTGATGTGTCATGTAAAGTTTCATCCCATTAACCAATGGTTTCTCGTCATTTTTTTGACCCCGATTTGTGCAACCTTTGCTGACATAACCTTAATTCTCATATTATTCCTCTGGATATGGTCCCTTTCTCAAATTCATGACCATGGATAATCGATCATCCTAAAAAAACTGTCAAAAGTCCATCAATCATCTGGAATATGAAAATACGAGCCTCTTTTCTTCCATGAATTAATTAATCTGTTGGATCTCAAATATTTTAAGCAATTTTTCCTTGCTATATCAATGGCTTGGGTCATTTTCTTGGCTCGACCAACGATTGGATTTCATCCTCTCACATCCAGACTAGTCTTGGGTATATTTTTCAAATATCCAAATAACCGAATCGAGAAATCTAAAATCTGAAGTTTCTTTTAAGTCACATTTCCTCCATACCTCAAATTTAGCCATATTTCATAACCTCTCACATCGAGGTATGGGTCCCATGTGATTACTTCCATGTCATGCTGACATGTCTTATATGATGTGGCATTTAGATATCTGGATTTGTTTAAAAGGCATACACTTTATGTAGATCTTAAACGTCTAGAAATCTAGATATTTGAAGTTTGCATGTTATGCTTTGTTTTATATTTTGATCTCTAGGTGCAGATCCCCAACCTAGGTGTGGAACCTTGATCGATAATAGAACCTTAACCTATGTTGAACCAAACCTAACTTTTCCCTAACAACATCCCATATTTATTTTATATATATTAATTTGTATAATTTTATTTATTTTATTATTTTATTCATTTTTTATTTTATTTTATCCATAGTTTTCCAAATCCACACATAATTTTTAATTTCTCGCTTCCCATGTATATTTATTTGTTATTATTTTATTGGGAATTTACTATATGAGGGAGTTTCCGTTTCCACTTTGAGGGTTTATGATAATAGAAATTTCTAAATTAAGACTTTATCAATATCCACCATGTATATATATTTTATTATTTTCCAGGAATTACTCTCGAAAAAACACTTTTTCCTTCGGATTTGACTTTACATGCATTTTTTTCTAAAATACCAAAGTTTCTATTTTATGATTATTTCGGGATATTTTCATTATTATTTTACAACATGAAATTTCTTTGTTTAATTTTTTTTTAAATACCAAAGTTTCTATTTTATGATTATCTCTTGATATTTTCATTATTATTTCACAACATGAAATTTCTTTGTTTATCTCATAGTTCAATGTCTACCCTAACTCTACATTCAAACTACTAACGGATGGAAAATAATATAAATGATTTTCACTCACCTCTCACAATGCATGTGGGATAAATAATTTATGTTAATTTATTTGAACCTAGCACTTGGCCATTAATTATGAGCAAAACACATTTATTCAATAATAACACAACATGTTACTTAACCATTAAAATTTAGCGGAAGGAAAATTATAAACCAAACACATTTTTGCATGATATCTTTAAGCAAACACTCTTGGAAAAAACCCTAAAGGGAAAACTAGATCTGAGTTTGATTTTATTAATAAAAATCCTAGGCTATCATCCTGGGATAATGGCCCATCATAGGAATAGATTGCAACAATATCCTATCCCACCTAGTTGTTATCTTCCTTGCTTCCCCTTTGCACATTTCCTCCACCCTTCCCACTCACACTTGGATGAACTCTCTTCACCCACTCAATGAGATCTCCTCACTTGATGTGTTTGTGTCTCATCCTCTCACCTAGGCTACCTTTTATTACATTTAGTTAAACCTAAATCCAAAACCCTAGATCTTCTCCAAAGTGATCAACGACTGAGATCTAATTTCAAGTTCACTTTGGATATAATGGTTGGACTTAATCAACTCACTTAAGTTACTAATGCCAAGAAAACTTAGGAATTTAACTTAATTAATCTCACATTAATGTAAAAAGGTCATTTACTTTAATACTTAACAAACAAAGTGAACTCCTAAGTTTCTAAGAGGTTACAAGGATGACTTCCACATGCTAGGCATGAAGCCTCTGTGGAAGCACTTGTCCAATTCTAAATACATCAACATTCCCTCTTAGCAAGGAAGGTACTTCTACGTCTTGAAGTTGGCTCTATCTTCGTAATCTGATCTGCTACCATGCCAACTCTCCAATCCTCCTAGTTGATTGTTCCCTCTAACAAAAAATATATCCCTACCATCTCTCTAGGACCTTTCTTCAAATACTCACCTCTAATAATTTTTCTAAAATCCTCATGCTCCTAAGAATATTACATGGTCATCTCGTACCATGACTTATTTTGGAAAAACTTGGAAGGGTTCTCCTTCCCACATGAACCTGAAGGTTGTCTTCCTTTGAGTTGCTCAGCCTTCAGAGCTACCTTCTCCTTGTCCTCCATCACTCTACTATTTCTTTCCCTAGCTCTCATAGGCTGTCCCTTTATCCTATACAAGTTTCTCTCTCTAACTCCAAAAACAAATGATGTGTTTGAGCTATATCCTCCGGGCATGATCAATGCTTGTCCATCTCAAAATAATACCTCATAGCCCTTCTTCTCAATCGTTTATATTGAGAACACACTCTTGAGTTATGGCACCCATCATTCATCACTCTCAAAATAACTCATGAATCCATCTGGAATGACACTATCCAAAATCCCATCACTACATGCTTGGTCCCCATACCAAGTTCCACGTACATATATGAGTTAGTCTTGGTGAAGATCTCGAACAACTCTTGTGATCCTGTCCTATGACATGTGGATCCACTATATATCAACCATGCACTAGATGATATGGTGCCCAAGGTAGTCTAGGTAACAAGTAAGAACTTTGGCTATTCAAACTTCTTGGAAAATTCATCTTGAGCCTTTGCCGAATCAACTAAATTTGGTTGTGTCTAGATTCTACCCTTATTCTTGTTCAAACATTGAATTACATAATGCCCAAACTTGTGACATGAGAAACAATTGACTTTTCTCAATTCCTTCTTCTTCTTTTCATCTTAAGAGGTAGATTCTACACTACCAAACTTCTTGAACTTTCCCTTATTTACATGGCTAGTAAGAGAAATGTTCTCATCTTCATTATTGTACCTGTTGTTGGTTGTGGAGCCTGATTATATTCCTGTTTCATAGGATTTTGTTTTCAATCGTGTTTATACCCCATGAAGAATGTACACCCATGAATACTATACACCCCTCCATGTAGGGGAGGATTTTCCCCCTTGCGGGGCTCAAGGGGCTCATCCCCTCGGTTGGGGGGTCTGGGGGAAAGCAGGCCCCCAAAGAAAAAATTTCCTTGTAAATGTATATTGTAATTTCATAGTAAATTTGGATCGTTCATTATAAGGTCATAGATATGATGATAGAAGTTATGTTAGATTTTTTTGTCCTATAAGGAAACCCTCTTTTATGAGGGAAATGTATTGCAACTATGCATCATTGAAAATATTGTATTATATGCATCATTGTGCCTAATTGTGTCACTGAATTGTTGATCTGTTTGATTATAATGCCTCTTGTCCCTCTAGAGGTACCATATTTCTTCTTCATTTCCTCTACTAATGCTTTCTCCTTGGATTTATCATCCAGAATCAGCGCAGGATCCATACCCAAGATGGGTAGTCCTGTTATCTGCATGATAAGCTAAACATTTATGGTGACAGGTCTGTCCAACCATATATCCCCTCCGTGCGTGACTGCTAACAACTGCTTAATGCACGTTGTCACGTACTGGCCTCTGCCAAAATGTGGAAGTTTCAACAACCCTAAAATGCATGTTCTATCTAGTCCAATTGCCCATTGATGTGGCTAGCTAATCATTTCTCCTAGTTGGTTTACCACTATGTTCTACATAAAAAACCTCAACGCAAGCTCTGGGTACTTGGTTTCTTCTAAGACGTCATGGTCAGAATACTTGAGCTTCCCGATGTGACCCAGTAGCTGTAGCTCTACCTGTACTCCCTCTTGTATGCGTGGTAGCACAATTTCTATTGTTGGTTTCTTGTGAGGTGAACTTGGTATCAGAACTTTGTCTTCCTTCTATGGTGGTTGGTACGAATTTCTAGCAACTCTTGTTTGTTTCCCTGTAAGACATTCTAGCCAAGATGAGGTAGTTCCCATGGTCTCTTCTATTAGTTGAACTAGGCTGAGTACCTGCGACTCATCTGGTTTCCCTTCTAATCCACGATTCTGTGTCGTTCTGTTAACTTTCATGGATGGTTTAGGGATTTCTAGCTGCACTTCCTGTTGGGTTTCCTCTTCCTTGTTCTGAGGTTCCTGCACCACTACTAGCATGTCCTCTTTCAATTCCTCTACTTGTGGATGTTGAATCTCCTCCAATATTGGTGTAGAGTTCATTGGTGGTATCTCTAGGGATGTGATCTCATTGATATCAACAATCTCCAGTTGTTGCTACTCATTTTCTTCCAGCGGTCCTCGTGACCTAGTTTGGACCCTGGTCGATCTGACTATCTAGCCTAGTTCGATGGACTTCGGTGGTGCCATAGTGGTGAGTGTCAAACATTTGTTGGGTTTGAAGGACTATGGTGAGCTCTATGGTCTCGCTTTGTTCGTTCAGGTTGTTGTTTCTCTCTCTCTATTCTCCTTTCGCAAATAGACTAGTTTCTTCCATGATCCCGTGTTGTATGGGTTTTTCATGAAGCTTATTGAGGATGCTTCCTCCATGATGCGATTAATGCACCATAACTATGGGTTCAGTGCATCTATGAAAGTTTCATACTTTCCATTACGCTTACTTTGTCATTTCTAGTTGGCATGTTTAATGTGATGTTCCATCAGTCCTTGTCGTGCCTTAAATCCAATCAGTGTTTTCCTATCATCTTGCTTTTTTCCAAATTTCCATTTCCCACTCGTTTTTATTTGGCATGTAACCATTGGTATTTCATTTGTTGCATTCTCGTTTCGAGCGTCCTGTGGCTTTTTTAATTCTGGCGTGCTTCACGCTTTTTTTTTTTTTTACTATGCGGTGTGTGGTCAACTGTCCTTATACAGCTTCAGTTGGCTCCCATTTATCATTCCTTTGAGGTATGTGCCTACTAAAACTATTAACTGTATAGATCCACTGTATGTTACATATTTGACCTCATATGGTCCTAACCAATGCATTCTCAACTTTATTGGGTGATGAAACGATTTGTTGTCATAGAGCAATACTAGATCTCCTTCCTTGAAAGTCTTGTTCTTAATGTGTTGATCGTGCTATGCTTTGTCTCTGGCCTTCTGCACTTGTTGATGGAATCCTACTAGGATTCAGTCTTCCTCCATTTCTAACAACTGGTTCAGTCTTTCCTGTATTACGTCACATTCTGTCATTTGTGTGATAGCTACTATGCGTAAGCTGGGTACTAAAAATTCTAATGGAACTATAGCTTCTTGGCTGTAGACTATTTTGAATGGTGTGTGCCCTATCAAATTCTTGCATGTCATCCTATACACCCATAATAATTTTGGTACTTTGAGGTCCCAGTCATCTCTATTGACGTTACATATCTTTGTCAGTGCGTTCTCTAGAATTTTGTTGAAGGATTCTACTGTTCCATTTCCCTGTGGATGATATGGTGTGCTTTTCTGGTGGTGAAATTCAAACCCTTTGAGCATCACACAGATGGTGCTATTTACAAAATGCATGCCTTGGTCTCTCATCAAAACTCTTGGGCATCCAAGCATAGTAATTACTTGTTCAAATAAGAAGTGTGCAACTATCTCTGCACTGCAGTCGTTTATTGGTGCGACCTCTGCTCACCTTGTTAAGTATTTTGTCGCAGTGATGATGTATCTTTCCCCTATTCTTTTGGTTGGTGGGTTAATTGGTCCCACAAAGTCTATTGCCCAATTATCAAATGCCTTTAATTTCACTTGTGGTCGTAATGACATCTCGTCCCTTCTATTGGGTTTTCCTACCCTTTAATAGATATCGCATCCCTAACAATACTCTTTCGAGTCTCTATGAATCGTTGGCCACCATAATCCTGTGTGGAGTACCTTCTGTGGGGTATCTTTTCTTGCATACTGTCCTCCTGCCAATCCCTCGTGGGCTTATGCTAAAACTCTTGGTCGTTCATGCTCTAACACGTACCTTTGTAAAATTCTATATGTGCCCATTTTATATAGATGTCCTGCAATCAGTTGATAGTCGGTTGCATGAACTACCAGATTCTTCTTCTGCACAGTGGTATATTCTTGCAGTGCGGTACCTGTTCTCAAGTACTGGATGATCTCTGTGAAGTAGTCATCAAAAATATGTACTGAGAATAACTGTGCATCTGTAAAGTTGTCTTCTATGTTCGTGGGTTCTTTTCCATTTGTGACCCATGATAGGTGGTCAGGTCCTACATTCAATTTTCCTGGTTTAATTATTACTTCAAAGTCAAATTCTTGAAATAATAGTAACCATCGACATATTCTCCCCCCCAACACTGGATTTTTGACTAGGTATTTTAGGGCTAAGTGATTTGTAAACATCTTAAAATGCTTCCCCAATAGGTAGTGTTTGAACTTCTGTAGTGCGTAAACCATAGCTAGGCCTTCTGTTTCCGTCATGTTATAATTTTGTTCTGAGTCTGATACTTTTCTGCATGCGAATGCTATCGGGTGATCCAAGTCTCCTGCTCCTGGATGCACTAATATAGCTCCAAGTGCTATCCATGATGCATCTACATGCACATGGAATTTATTTCCCCAGTATGGAAATACTAATATTGGTGTAGTAACCATCTTTTCCTTCAGAGTATGCAGACCGTGTTGAAACTAGTCGTTCCATTGGTACTTCGTATCCTTCCTTAACAGTTTCTCCATTGGTGTTGTGATCTGCACATATCATTTGGTGAATTTCCTATAGTATCATCTGTGTCCTAATGTCGCTCGTAGGTGATAGACTGTTTTTGGTGCAGGTAAATTGACAATAACTGCAATCTTTGATGGATCAACCAATAGCCCTTGTTTGCATACTATATGGCCCAATGGTATCCCAAACGGTGTTCCAAATATACATTTCTTTATGATTAGTGATATCTGACATTGTCTGCATTATTCTAGCATCAAATGTAACACTTCCACATAGTTTTTCAATAGACTATAGACTGTCCAGTCATCCAGGTATACTTCGAGAAACTGATGAATGAATTCTTTAAATGCTACAATAACCACTCTAGAGAATATTGCTGGTGAATTCTTCAGTCCAAATGGCATGAATGTATATTGGTAAGATCCCCATTCCATCACTAACGTGGTCTTGTATCTGTCCTCCTGTACTATCTTAATCTGATGGTAGCCTAAGAATCCATCAATGAATGAGTAAGATTCGTGTCCCCCCACATTCTCTAACACTTGATCTGTGAACGGTGTAGGGAATGGGTCATGTAGGCATGCATCATTCAACTTCCTCAAGTCAAAGCATATTCTAATCCTTCTTCCTTGTTTCTTGTCTTGTACGACCATCGAGCTTATCTATTCTGATTCCTCGACTGGTTTGATTATGCCGGTTTTGAGCATCCGGTTGAATTCCTCTTTAACTTTCTATTTATATATGGGGTTCAGTCTATATGGTCGTTGTCTAATCGGTCTCACTTCGTGTCTGAGGGGTATCTTCATCTCTCCCAGTTCTCATGTTATACCTTTCATCTCTGTAAATTTTGTAGGAAATAAGTCGATGTACTCGCACAACAACTCTGTGATGCTTTCTATTGTTGGCGCATCCCAGTAGTCTTCAATGTTGGCCATTTTGGGTTGTTTAGTTGTTTCAATGTTAACTTTATTTACCTTGATTGGTGCAAAAATAACTTCAAATTCTATAGGTGGTCCCTTCATATCTCTTTCACTTTCTACTTCTTCAATCTGAATTTTGCGCAGGTCATCTTCGTCTAGTTCTTCCTTTTGTACTTGGTAACACAACAATAGTTCCTTGACTGTCTGTTTATTTCACTGCTGCTCTTTGGTAATAAGTTCTATTTCCAGTTTTTAAATGAATATGACTCCTCTAATCTGTTTCAGGGCTGCATCTATGTTGGGGTTCTCATGCTTGAATGAGAAAGTGACGGTAAAGTTCTGTTGCAATTTCGTTCTTGTTGTATTTCCTTTGCGTAGTTCTTGATTTGTATACTAGTTTGTTGGTATGCCCTCTAAAGTGTGAATGAAGTGGTGAGACCATTCATATGGTGGTGTCATTTTCCATAGTGTTTTTCACTCCTCTAAGTGTTTCGATGGTGTCACTAGTCTTTCATATCTCCATTGTTTTTTTTTTTTTTTTCTGTTCTGCACCGAACCTTATGCATAGTCATCACTTACATTGGTACCAGTTTGTGATAATCTCCTTGTGTGTGCCCCACCATCTTGCGGGTGTGGCCTTAAGTGCTAATTCCAGTGCTAGTAGCCTCTGGTTCTCTAATACTTCGTCTTCATATTCTGTCAAGAATGTTGTCAAATCATTTAGTCCGTGGAAACTGGGCGGTTCTTTGGTTTGTATATCTATACACCGTATTGCATGGTCTATTCTTGCACATCTTCTCGTGGATACTTTGTGTAGTCTCTTCTACCAGTTTTCTAACCCGGTGTCTGAATCTATTGCGCATAAAGTAATGTTGAGCCAACTGAGTACCCCGTTTTCAGTTGGGTTTATGTAATCCTCCTCGTGTGTGGTTGTTCTGTACAACTGGCCGATCTCCTCCAAGTCCAGACAAGTGGGTTCTACGAACCTTTCCTCTTATGATGGATCTAGTGGTGCTATGACCCTGTAGTGCCAGGTACGATGTTGTGCCATCTACTACTTTGATGACTTCAAAGTCTTCTTTAATGCGCACTCCATCAATATCTACTGTTACTCCTTTCAGTCTCCCTATTGGTAGGACCCTATGTTGGTTTGCTAGTTTTAATTGGACATTTGAGTATCCCAATGTTGTCTCTCCCACACATTGTTGGGTTTTCTTGGGTAGCACATTCACTTTGGATCCTAGGTCCAGTATGATGTCTCCCATATTGAAATCCCCAATGTTAGCATTCAATCTAAATTCCCTACTTGTTCCTCTTCTTGTGTGTAGATGATTGACAGTTTTCGGTTCTAGATTTTGTTCCATCTTGCTGCTACATTTCTCTAAGATGTTTTGAAATATTTTCACATATGAAGGATCACTTAAATTTTTTATGCATGATTGAAAAAAGTCTTTAATAGTACTTACTTGTCCCTTGGGTGGCGTTCCATTGGTATGATACAATGATGGTGGCATTTCGTATGTTGGGGCTTCATGGACTGGTTGTGCAGTGGAATTCGACACTATGTCCACCTTCTGAAATTCTTGTTTGGCTTCCTTAAAAGTCTCCTTTTCTTTGGGCGCGTCGAACTGCTTTCTTGGTTTGGTGTTCTTCTTCACTCATTGGTTCTATGAGGATTCCTGTCAGACTACTTCGTTTCCTGTCTTCGTTCCTCCATGGGTGACTATATTGATGTTATGTCCATCCTCCCTTACTTCGGATGAAATCCATTGAACCTTATGATTGTTATGGTTCCTCTTTTCCTGGATCTTTAATAATAGTGTCAGACATTCCTTTGTCTCATGATCCGATGTGAGACAATACATACAAGTCACTGGTGGCAATGGGCATTCTCATGCATAATGTCCCAGTTTCTAATAGTTATGACATGTGACTGGTCCTCTGCAACATATAAAACCTCATCTGGTTCACCCTCCTCCTCAATAGCCTTCTCAGTGCCCTCTTGGTGCATTGTACTATGGTGCTTGATTATACTGTGTGGTATTATACTGGGGTTTCATCAGGTTGTACTGAGGCTGTGCATTATTGTATGGTTGGTGTGCAATGTTGTATAGAGATGGGGCTTGATTGAAATGTGGCATTGCTTGCCCAGACATCATTTTGACCTCTACCCTATATGTGTCTGATGTTCTTTCCCGCATCAACTCCATAGTTTTGCAATCTTTGTTGTCGTGGCCCACTGACTTACAAAAGGTGCAATAAGAATTATTTGGAACTGTCTGGTGCTTTTGCATCATCATGCAGTGATAAGGGTCGTGACCCGATTTCTTTCATATTTCGCACCATAAGCCTCCCTGTGGTAGCGGGTTTGGCATGCCTATTTCCATATACTGCGTGAATGTTGGACATTCATTCTTGTGGTGTCCTTCCGTCCTGCATTTGGTGCACTGTTGACGGGCGAAATTGTCTTTTCGTCAATTGAGAGAGTGGAACCGGTCCGGGGTTGTCTAATAACCCAAGCCGTTTGGAATGAACCACCCTGACGAGTTTAACGGCTCCGTTGGCCGCTCTAAGGTCTTTTAGGAAAACCAAAGAGAAAACTAATCTAAACTAACTAAACTAACTAAAACAAATAAAACTAACTAAAACTAACTAAACAAACTAACTAAAACTAAAATAAAAGAAACTAAACTAACTAACAATAAAAACAAATTAATACACTAATCTAATTGAAACAAACTACTATATAAACTAAAACTAAATATAACTATTCTAACTATTATATACAATCTACTAATTACTATTATAATAACTCAAATCAACTATCTAATTACCAGCTACAATATTACTTATTCACAAATGTACACTATAAACAACCTACAGATTTGATTAAAACCTGCAAAACTCATGTGTTTTTTTCCCTAAGACAGCAAGATATGTTTTTTATTTTTATATTTTATGAAAAGAAATAAAACTACTGAAATTAAACGATCTAATATATTTACTGAAATTAAACAATCTAATATACTAATTCTATCTAAACTAATAAAAACAGTAAACAAACAAGCGACTAATTGACCTGGAATCACTCCTAATTTGTCCTGCGTAGGATGACTTCGAAGCTGGTCGGAGGAAGGAAACTCGCACAGGATTGATCCAAAAGCTTCTCGTAAACGATTAGCTACAATGCTCTTTGAGTTGTTTACAGGACAAACAGGACATAAAAAATCATAACAATTTTATGATTTATAAATCTTTGCAATAAGGGAAACCTGTTATGCAAAAACTTATATTTGATAATTCAACTTATGAAGAAGATAAACGTGTCATTCACAAACTGAATTAAACAATTGTTATGTATTTTATACACTTGGAAGAAACTAGATATGGATTACAGTGATTAAAATTATATCATTTGCACATGATTAAGATAGCTAAAGTAGTCATTAACCAGACACAAATTGATATACACAACATGAAACACAATATTGATATAATGAGAAGCTAAAGCTGTGACAAAACACTAAATTCTACTTCAGTTTGTATTAGAACTCCATATCCTTGTTCTCCCACGAATGAGGATGATCATTATTACAAAAATGATAGGTATTTATAAGTCTCTCCACAGGGTAAAACCTCCCTGTGGATAATATCAAATTGTTTTACATAATCTGGGAGATATCCCAAAATCAATTAAACTAAGCAACTAAAATGGAAGTGAAATATTTCAAATATCCCCTAACTGCTCATTAACTCTACTGCAATTTCGAATCTACCTGCAATAGACCAAAAATATCAAATTAGAAAGATATTTAATTAACAAAATAATAAAAATCTAATCTTACAGACTTAGCTACAGAATCATCTGATTCTGTAGCTAGTCTAAAATGGCATACAGGATCAAATGAAATGAAATCAAATCTTTTTAAAAGAATCAAATCCAATTTTCTTTCAATAAACATTAAAAATGAATTACTAATGATTCAAATGATTTTATCATTCCAATTAAACAAAATCAAAAGTAATTTAATCGAAACAGGGGTAAGGATACTCTGTTTCATTTTACCATAAAATCGGGTCAAACAATTATCAAGGTTGTTTCATATCAAATGAAATTAATAGTAAGTCATATCGTGTGTGATATGATCTCATCAAACACAATCATAATCCACGGCAGCATAAGATTCATGTTGTTTTAATCATATACAAAGATGGAAATACTGTTACGATTATGGTCAAATAAAACATTCATAACAACATCAAACTTTGACATAGATCTTGATCGCTGAGCGTTACACAGTCAATAGGCATGATCAACAAGTAGTAATCACAACCATCATTGAATCGTTATAGCCATAACAACAAATTCGTATCATTCAATCAAATGTAAAGATAGGTAAACTATTTTGATTGTGTTGAAATGAAATCATACTCAATCAGTATCGACCCAATGGATTTCGTGATTGATCCCCACATAGTCAACAGACAGGAGCGTGATAGAATCAACATAATTCATAATATAAACTGGGTAAACGAATCACGACTGAGTCTAATATAGAAACAACTTTTGAGACTGGATACAGTCAATTTCGTTCCTCGAATCAGATCCAAACAACATCTTCATTGCAATACGAATCGGATTGATAATATGGTGGAGTAAACCAACACAAATCAACTGTCTGGATATAGCTGTCATGATTCGTATCTTTTCACGATTTGGGTGCATATCAAACAGAATTATTTTAAACATAATCCAAACTCTATCCGAGCAGGTCGAAAGTCATATGTAAATAAAACCGTAACAGTTAACCATCAATCATATCATATACATTATAACCAACTCGAATCGAAACATTGATTGCGTTCAAGATTGAAAAGAGAAACAACTTGTGTCTATAATAGATACAATGACTTCAATTAGCAACAGAATATCCCAAATCAAACCAATCAAATCTATAGCACAATCAATCGAATCGAAGAAAAACCAATCAAAGTGAAATTCGATCAATCAAAACAAAACTATGTACATAATGCATGCTTATGTAACAAAGCAAATCCACGCTGTAAACAGAGCTATGAGTTTGTCATATAAGCAGGTGATAGACATACCAGTGAGGCTGCTCGAGCTATGCAAATTTTGAATTCACGACCGTTGTAGCCGACTCCACATTCTTAAACAAAATAGAACCTGTTGTCCTCTGTTTCTTATCAGTGGATTGGAATTTAGCCTTCTAACTGCTAAGCCTTGCAACTTGATCCTCCAGAGAATGAATTCTGGACTGCAGCATTGGCACATCAAGATAATAACTTTCTAACCACGATCTGCATTGATCACAGGGTGGCGCAGCTGGTTGAGGTAGAGCAGGGGAGGGTTTTGACGAATCACCGGGGGTTTCACAAGGCAGTTTAATTCCTGGATAATTAGGGTCATTTTGCAAGCAAGGTGGTAGGTTTTTCACAAAGTCATATGTGGGTTTGGCACAAAGACCTTCCGAATAGGGATACTCACTTGCCAGGTAACGTTCCACCTCCGAGTCGGAATCTTCACTCACCATGATAGGGTTAGGGTTGACAGGAGACTTTGGTTTGTTTCTTGCCATGCGAGAGATTAATCAGGCATTCTTTTTGCCTTTGGAATTCACAATAGGTTCGGATTTAGGTTTCTTTCCCACGGGTTTAATAGTTTCGACATCCTTGGTCGCAGAGTGGGATAGGTCAGGGGTTGAGTCAGGTAAGGGTTTAGGTAACAAAATTCTGTAGGGAACCGGTGGTACAGACTTTCCCTCACTCACCACAGGTTTGTCAACCTGTGGTGGGTTCGAATCCTCAAAATTATTGCGAATAAGAAAATCATTCCAGCAGCCTCGGTGTAACCCCAAATGACAAACAACAATCATTTTAATCAACCCAAAGTGAAAAAGGCTGCTATCAGCCAGGTTCCATTTGTATCTTTTAGACATTTTAAACAGACTCCTATGCAAGTAATAAGGCATATTAATCTCATAGCCCATGAAAACCATCAGTAAACGAAGGTGATATAAGAAGACAAACCCATACCGACCCTCGCAGGTGATAAACTCCTTGGTTATCATCAACAAGTCATGCCAACATTGCTTGAGCATATTCGTGGGCAAACCCTTGTCGCAGGAGATAACCTTACGCGACTGGAAGAGAAATGTCCATGGGACCTCTTCCACTTTGCAATTTTTGGACCATCTTTGTCCAGTGGCAGGTAGACCAGTAGCTGAACTGATAAATTGCTCGTCAATTTCCAATTGGACATCCCCGACCTTGGCTCGACAACCATCAAAGGTTAATGCGAATTTCCGAGCCACGCAAGGGTTAAAACCATCAAACGTTTGTATGAACGGGAGCCATCCAAATTCCTCAAGGTCACTGTAAGCACTGTCGAACATCAACAGAGCCTGGCAACCATTGGGTTCAGCCCTTACGACTGGAGCCATGGTGCGGGCACATGGTTAGGGTTTGGATTGAAAACAATAACACATAGGAGTAAAATCTTTTGGGCTAACAGCTGCAAACAGTGAAAGGGGAAGCAAATTAATGCGCGTGTGCGAGGGTGGTGGGATTATCCACCGCCATGCATAGCAGTAATGACAAAGTACAATGTTGTTCAATCAATCATAACATCGTTCAAACTATATTATTCGGCCAACCCAAAAATCAAACGGTGGATGATATACCAATGCGCCAATGTATTGTTTGAAACCATGAATGTACAATGTGAAATCGAACCAAAAGTTAAATATGTGCCATTGCATAATCAACATTCTAATCAAAGGTTTTAAAACATGGTGACAATTGATTTCATAAAATCGATAAATAAGGATCACATCATATAAAAACAAAATAAAACCATGACCCCTATGCAATCGAATGACTAGGCAAGTCCAACACAATAAATTTTCATTCTCAATGCCTTACCAGTTTAATAAAATTAAATTGCGTAATCAAAGTAAGAATAGGCAAAGTTTGAAAATTCATTTAGCCACACAATAAGTTCCTTTCATAATATCAATGAGAAGATCATGACAGTTCAAATAACGATGGAGGAGTTTTCATGCTTACAGTTGTGAAAACTAAATGGAAACCCATTTGCAAATTGTCGCAAGATATGAAAACATCGTTTATTTGCAAAATGCGACGTCAATTTGAAGTTTAGAAGACGTTGGTGTAGGCAGCTTATAGGGCAATAAAAAAATTGTATTGGCTGCCAACAATGGCGACACACTGGGAGAAGCAGTTATCTTTGTCAAAAGAAATGACTTCAGATTAGGACAACAAAGAAAATTTCAGCTCAAAAACAACCATCAGAAAATCGTACAAACATCATCATTTACTATCTTTTCCAGCGATGTTTTAAAAGATGAAAACTAATAACAGTCTTAAGATCAACAAGTCATGATATTAATGATAAAATCTTCAATACTATTGGCATGGCCACTGCTGCCAGCAAGCGTCCATAGCCTCGACAGGGTTTCCATTTAACCCACTCCGACATCTGTATCCTGTCAAGAAGTTCTAGATCAGAATAAAGGACATTAAAGAGGTTTCTCATAATTTTTTTTGCACAGATTTTCATGTACCCGACATTGCTTCGTTGCCAGCAGGCCTGTTCAGTACCCCGACGAAGTTTTCTTGGCGCCATGCTTGCATTTACCCGTTGCCAGCGGACCTGTTCAGTATCCCGGCGAGTTTACAAACACTTCCCATAGCTCTTATTAATTTTTATTTTGTTTTTCTTTTATGGATAGCTAAGCGGGGTGACGCTGAAAATCCTGATATTTTATCATATTTTTTTAGACCTCATCAGAATTTTTGACACTGTCCTTTATTCAGCTCCAGAAATGTTTTATTTACAAAACAACTTACTATGACAGGGAGACATCCTTTTGAGTCATTCCTTTATGGAAAAGGGACAGCGTAAAAATATAATAGATGATCATGACAAACTTTGCTCAGAGATTGAAATTAGTAAACTTCTTTCAAACAACAAAATTTTCCAACATAAATATCAGTTTTAGAAATATATCACTGATGTTCATACAATCTTTCAGAAGTTATTTCAGCTAAGAAATTTTCCCATGGTCTTTGTCTGAATGGATCAGTGCACATGCATGCATATGTTTCAAAAACACAAAAACTGATCAATCAAATCAAAACCAAAAACGAAAACAAAGGAAAAATAAAAACAGAAGGAAATATTTACATAATATACAAGGGTAGTAATCAAGCGAAGTATCTTTTCAGGGCTTGGCCATTCACCGGATAGGTGTCAAGCTGCTCTTCAAGATTCTGTAATTGAAAGGAACTAGGACCCAACTTTTCAGCAATCAAAAACATCCCAAGCCACAAATTTTGAAACTTGGTGTGCTCACCCTTTCCTTCATGTGGTTTGTCCCACTTTAAGATGAGATCACCTACTTCAAAATTCCTATCAGAAGCATAATTAGAATTGAACCAGCTTTTAATCAGTTGTTGATGTTGATCTAGTTTGTGCTTAGCTTGGGTTCTTACTTCTTCTAACTTCATCAAAGCGTTAATACGACTTTCTAAAGGGGGACAATCTTCTTCTTGGACTTTTTGTGATAATTGAAGCGAAGGAAGAAGAATGTGAGGCGACATAATGGATTCTCTGCCATAAACGAGAAAAAAGGGGGAATTACCTATAGAAGATTTGGGTGTTACCCTATCATCCCACAATGCATTTAGTAGTGCATTGTGCCAGTTCTTGTGATTTTCAGCCACAGTTCTCTTGATAATTTTGATCAAGTTCTTGTCTGTTGATTCTGCTAAACCGTTGCCCTGGGGGTAGTAACTAGCAGAATTCTTTAGTTTTATTCCTTTCTCCAAAGCGAACTCACTCATCTCAAGAGAATAAAAGTATGAAGCGTTATCAAAGACTAGACAATCAGGGATACCGAAATGAGTGATGATATTCGAGTTTAGAAAAGCAATCACCTGACTTGTGTTAACAGTTCTTAGCGTAGTAGCTTTGGACCATCGAGTAAAATAATCATTGGTTGTCACAATATACTTGTGTTGTTGTGAGGATGGAGGGTTAATAGGACCTATGATATGAAGGCCCCATTGCTGGAAAGGAGAATCAACCGAAACGGGTTGCAAGGGGAAGCCTGGTTTTTGCAATCGCCCTAATGCTTTTTGACAGGTGATACATTTACGACACAAGGCATGGGCGTCCCTAAAGAGCATGGGCCAGTAGTAACCAGATCTTAAGACCTTATGAGCAGTGGTGTCACCACCGAAGTGACCACCAACTTCTCCTGCATGCAACGCAAGCAAGACTTTTTCTGCTTTGTCTTTTCCAAGACAACGCATTAGTACGCCGTCAAAATTTTGACGAAACATTATACCGTTAACTAGATGAAAGGAGGCGGACTTTAGTATCAACACTCTTCTCTTGGCAGGGTCAAGGTGACAGGGTGCTGATCCATTTTCAAGACAAAATCTAATGTCGTCGTACCAAGGACTTACGAGGTTTTGTGCGCAACAAATCAAACTTTGATCGCGTGGTTATGGGTTTGACATATCATTATCTTCTCGTTGTCCTATCTCTGAATCAACAACCAAATTACACAATCCTTGGCCTCTCATGATCTGTGCTGGGATGCTCTCTAAGTCATACTCCTGCAAGGAGGTGACCCAGTTGGATCTTTTCTCTCCTAACTCCTTTTGCACTAACAAGTTCCTTACGGCAGGGTAGGGGACAATGACCTTCGTCCTTGACTTCAAAAGATATGACCAGAAATGCTTAACTGCTTTGAAAATAGTGTAGGCTTTCCGATCAACCACTGGGTAGTTAAGTTCAGCACCTTTGAAAGCAGAGCTCATAAAGGCGATGGGTACTTCGTTGTTCTCGGAATTCTTTTGAGTTAGGACTGCGGCATAGGAACGATCAGAGGCAAAAGTATAGAGTGTAAAATCTTGAGAGAAATCAGGACTCATGAGAGACGGAGCGTCTATTATGGCCTTCTTTATAGCATTGAAAGCTTGGTTTTCTATGGGTCCCCAGTGATATTGGGTGTCTTTCTTAATCAGATTCTGGAGAGGCCTGACCATTTTGGAGAAGCTGGAGACAAATCTTCTCACGAAATTAATCTGGCCTAGGAAAGACTGCATGGATTTTTTGGAGGTAGGTGGGGGAAGTTTAGTGATGACTTGAGTCCTCTTGGGGTCAATAATAATTCCATCACTAGACACGATGAATCCTAGTAATTTACCCTATTCTACTGCAAAGATGGACTTCTTGGGGTTCAAGGAGATGCCATATTTACAACATCGTAGCAGAACGAATCGTAAGTGAGCTAGATGATCGTCTTTGTTTTTTGAATAAACGGTCACATCATCTAAGTAGACTACTACGGAGTGATTGATTAAGACTCTAAAAGAAATGTCCATAGCTCTCTGAAAGGTAGTACTAGCGTTAATCAATCCAAAGGGAATTTTGTGATAAGCATAAGTGCCCCACGGGGTATGGAAGGTGGTTTTTAATTGGTGTGGCAGAGACATCAAGACTTGGTTGTATCCAGAGAAACCATCTAGTAAGGATAGCCTCTCGGAACCAAATACTTGTTGAAGAATCTATTCCATGGGTGGGACAGGATAGTTGTCTTTGTCAAACGCTTTGTTGAGGTTCCGGAAATCGACACAAAGTCGAATTTCCTCGTTTTTCTTCCGAACTGGGACGAGGTTGGATACCCATTGAGTGTGTCTAAAAGGAAAAAATATTTTAGCACTTAGGTGTTTATTCAATTCTTTTTGTATGGTCGGTTCTAGTTTAGGATGCATTTTCCTCAGTTTCTATTGAAAGGGTAAGGTTTGGGGCTTCATCGGGATGACATGCTGTATAATATTAGGATCTAATGTTTTAAGATCATCGTAAGTCCATGCAAAGACATCCTTGAATTCTTTAAATAATTTGACAAAAGCAACTTTTTCTTGTCTAGAACATCCCAAGCCTAAGTTGATACACTGAGGATTTTCACTAGTTCCTAAATTAACTTTTTCATAAGACAATGAGGAACTATTTGTTTTGGGATTGACCGTCTTTTTAAATTTATCTTCAAAATCATAAAACTTTTCTAATCTAACAACAGATTTGGGTATGAGACTTACCATGTCTGATAGAGCTTCAGGAGATTTCGGATTAGGTATTACCATAAAGTCGTGCAAATTGTCGTCGTTCGTTTGTTCATCTATCACTGCGCCTTGAAAGGTTTCTTCCATGTGCAGAGAGTTAATGATTTGCTGATCATCGTCAAATACTCTCCAGTTTGTGATATTGTCAGGAATAGATGGTCGAAACAATAGCTCCACGGAGAATGCGTTTGGGGATAAGCCTTCTGCAGGAAGAAGTTTAGAGGCAACATTAGCTAGTAGATCTGCTTCAGCGTTATTTAATCTAGGAATGAAATTTATATTAAAAGAAGAAAATTTGTTCATTAAACTCCATACCTCAGACTGATAACTTTTGAGATGCGGGGAAAGACAATGTATAGAATCTCTTACCTGCCTAACCACTATCTCAGAGTCGCCGAATACAACTAGATTTTGAATGTGCATGTCTAAGGATTTTCTGAGACCTTGTAATAAAGCCTCATATTCTGCAGTATTGATAGTACATTCAAATTCTAGCCTACAAGCCAATAATGTCTTGTTACCTACCGGATCGATAATGATGCAGCCTAGACCAGCTCCTTCTTTAGACTTGGAACCGTCAAAATATAAAGACCAAATTTGATTTCCATCGGGTTCATGAGACTGTTTCATAGGAGCTGTTGGTTGCGTACACGTTGTGATCTCGGATTGTTGTTCCGGATTGTTGATAGGTGAAGCTTCAACTATGAAATTTTTGAAGAAGGTGTCCATCCCTTGGACTTCAGGTGAATCAGCAGGAGGTGTGTATGGTTCATTAGGGTCATTCAAGTCTGTTACTGTGAACTTGAGGTAACGCTCACGATTCACCCTGATCTTATTGGGCTTACCGTTTTCTGGAAGCCATAAGTGAGACCAGTCCGTTGCGAAGTAACCATGTAGCTGCTCCGACCAGTCCCTGCGCAAAAATAGACCATACACTTCTAGAATATCTACTACAATTATATCAATAACCTGATGAACCTTTGGGTTAGACGATAATCTAATCAATGCATTTTTCAGTTCGCCTATAACTTTGACATCTGTTCAATCAAGTTGTATGATTTTCAAGGAAGATGGTTCTTCTTTAGTGTTGATCTTTTGGCAGACAGACCAAGGCATCACATTTGATGATGCTCCTGAGTCGACCATACAATTATGCACATTTCTGTTGAAGATTTCAAAAGTTAAAAGAAAAGGAGGTGCATTCTTGCGAGTACTTAGAGTAGTAGCCTGTGGTTTCTTACTCGCGGTTTCTAATGCTACTTTATCTACATTACTTGCGTTATTTACATTATTTACATTATTTACAAGTGCTACAGGAAGGCTTCCTTTATCTTGAGGTTCAGGATTATTTTTTGTGGAAGTCTTCTGCGGAGCTTTGCTTTGCACAACCTTATTACCATTTGAATTACCATTCTTGCCATTGTCTGAAATATTTTGCAACATCTTTTGTAACAAAAATGGAAACTTCAACAACTCATAAATGGAAATGTTAGCCCGTAATTTTTTAAGATATTCAACCACATCATAATCTAATTTAGGGCCGGCATTACTTTGTTTAGTTTCTACTGATTTAGAAGGCTTTGGAGGTGTAGTGGTAGTGTTCTCAACAAGAGGTTTGTTTGATGTCTTACTCCTAGTGTTGTAAGGGTGGACAGTCTTGAAGTTAGCTTGGAAGATACTAGCCGAGAAGTGTCCAAAGATGTTTGGATAAGACTCTTCTTCTTGAGTCGTTTCCTGCTCGACTTCCTCTTGAGGGATTTCATGAGGCATCAAGTCATCTTGAGCTCCTAGAATTTTCTGGAGAGCGCATTGCAAACTTTCTAGGTTCAAGCCTTTGGGGTTTGGATTAGGCCGATTGGTGGGAAAAATATTTTGGAAAGGAGGTTTGTAGGTTCCTTTACTCGAGGAAGCTTCCTCAGTCGACCTTTTTAAATCTATAACTTGATTAGACAATTTTTGTACAACTTTGGTTAAATTTTCCAAATCAGAATTTTCGGGTTGTGTTTTGTTTTGTGTAGGTCTAGGGAGAATTTCAATCTTCTTTTTGGAAGAAGAAACAATCTCAGTTTCGTTGTTAGAAGAGTCCTTAAGACTAAGTAGGTATTTTTCAATTTGAGAAGCCTCTTCGAAGGCTTCTAACAACGTGGCCTTTTTAGATCGTTTAACCCAAATAGCTATACTTTGATGTAGAGCTTTAGTGTAGTAAGCTATTATAAGACTCTCAGCAGGCATAGAATCTGCAGGGATTCGATTTTTAAGCGTTAAGAATATTTGATTAAAATCTTTAAATTTTTCTTTCGGGTTCATATTTAATCTCAAAAGATCCATGACTAAGACTTCCAGAGGTTTACCATCTCCAAATTTTTCAAAAAACATGACTCAAAATTTTCCCAAGACACTATGGTATGAGGTTGTTGGGAAAAGTACCAAGTGGATGCATTACCCTCAAAAGTATAAGGGAACAACCTACAGACGACGTCTTCATGTTCAACATTACGGAGTCTGATGGCTAACATAATTTTTTTGATATGATCTTCGACTATCTGTTTTGAATCGGGATCAAAGTTAGGAAGCCATTTCTCCGGGTGCTTAGGTAAAGGGTGCTGGGCTCCAGGTACAGCTACAACATCCTGGTCCAACCAGGGTCTCGCAGGGTTGTTTTGATTTTCCATTGGGGTAGTAGGTGTGGAAGGCTGAGAAGGTGGATTTCCTTCATCAGAAGAGGAATCTCCCCCTGAAGAGGAAGGAGATGAGGGAGGTGGTGAAGGAGGTATCCCAGATCCTCCTGCAGCAGGATTTGTGTTTGGATCTGTAGGATTCACAGTGAGGTCTATATCACCTAACTATTCCCTGATATCAGATAAGTCTAAAGGTTGGCCCCACGAGCGTTTTGGTCACCTTAAACTAGCTAAGGCACTATGTGTTTTGACAAGAGATTGACGAACAATCTCTTGGATATCACCACCTGTAGGATTAGGGGTTGCTGGCTCAAATGTGATCTGTGGATCAAAGGTTGAAGTGGTTGTTGTTTGAGGGGGAATATTATCTTGTGAATGGATTCTAGTCACTATAGGTGTGCGATCAGGTGGAGGAGGAGTATTGCGACCGACTCATGCCATTAATTAAGTTCAAGCCCTCCTTCTAGCACCATTTTTTGACGGGCGAAATTGTCCGTCTGTCAATTGAGAGAGTGGAACCGGTCCGGGGTTGTCTAATAACCCAAGCTGTTTGGAATGAACCACCATGATGAGTTTTAACGGCTCCGTTGGTCGCTCTAAGGTCTTTTAAGAAAACCAAAGAGAAAACTAATCTAAACTAACTAAACTAACTAAAACAAATAAAACTAACTAAAACTAACTAAACAAACTAACTAAAACTAAAATAAAAGAAACTAAACTAACTAACAATAAAAACAAATTAATACACTAATCTAATTGAAACAAACTACTATATAAACTAAAACTAAATATAACTATTCTAACTATTATATACAATCTTCTAATTACTATTATAATAACTCAAACCAACTATCTAATTACCAGCTGCAATATTACTTATTCACAAATGTACACTATAAACAACCTACAGATTTGATTAAAACCTGCAAAACTCATGTGTTTTCTGCCCTAAGACAGCAAGATATGTTTTTGATTTTTATATTTTATGAAAAATAAATAAAACTACTGAAATTAAACGATCTAATATATTTATTGAAATTAAACAATCTAATATACTAATTCTATCTAAACTAATAAAAAAAGTAAACAAACAAGTGACTAACTGACCTGGAAGAGCTCCTAATTTGTCCTATGTAGGATGACTTCGAAGGTGGTCGGAGGAAGGAAACTCGCACTGGATTGATCCAAAAGCTTCTTGTAAACGATTAGCTGCAATGCTCTTTGCGTTTTTTACAGGACAAACAAGACATAAAAAATCATAACAATTTTATGATTTATAAATCTTTGCAATAAGGGAAACCTGTTATGCAAAAACTTATATTTGATAATTCAACTTATGAAGAAGATAAACGTGTCATTCACAAACTGAATTAAACAATTGTTATGTCTTTTATACACTTGGAATAAACCAGATATGGATTACAGTGATTAAAATTATATCATTTGCACATGATTAAGATAGCTAAAGTAGTCATTAACCAGACACAAATTGATATACACAACATGAAACACAATATTGATATAATGAGAAGCTAAAGTTGTGACAAAACACCAAATTCTGCTTCAGTTTGTATTAGAACTCCATATCCTTGTTCTCCCACGAATGAGGATGATCATTATTACAAAAATGATAGGTATTTATAAGTCTCTCCACAGGGTAAAACCTCCCCGTGGATAATATCAAATTGTTTTACATAATCTGGGAGATACCCCAAAATCAACTAAACTAAGCAACTAAAATGCAAGTGAAATATTTCAAATATCCCCTAACTACTCATTAACTCTACTGCAATTTCGAATTTACCTGCAATAGACCAAAAATATCAAATTACAAAGATATATAATTAACAAAATAATAAAAATCTAATCTTACATAATTAGCTACATAATCATCTGATTCTGTAGCTAGTCTAAAATGGCATACATGATCAAATGAAATGAAATCAAATATTTTTAAAAGAATCAAATCCAATTTTCTTTCAATAAACATTAAAAACGAATTACTAATGATTCAAATGATTTTATCATTCCAATTAAACAAAATCAAAAGTAATTTAATCGAAACAAGGGTAAGGATACTCTATTTCATTTTACCATAAAATCGGGTCAAACAATTATCAAGGTTGTTTCATATCAAATGAAATTAATAGTAAGTCATATCGTGTGTGATACGATCTCATAAAACACAATCATAATCCATGGCAGCATAAGATTCATGTTGTTTTAATCATATATGAAGATGGAAATACTGTTACGATTATGGTCAAATAAAACATTCATAACAACATCAAACTTTGACATAGATCTTGACCACTGAGCATTACACAGTCAACAGACAGGATGAACAAGTAGTAATCACACCCATCATTGACTCATTATAGCCATAACAACAAATTCGTATAATTCAATCAAACGTACAGATAGGTAAACTGTTTCGATTGTGTTGAAATGAAATCATACTCAATCAGTATTGACCCAACGAATTTCGTGATTGATCCCCACACAGTCAATAGATAGGAGCGTGATAGAATCAACAGAATTCATAATATAAACTGGGTAAACAAATCACGACTGAGTCTAATATAGAAACAACTTGTGAGACTAGATACAGTCAATTTCGTTCCTCGAATCAAATCCAAACAACATCTTCATTGCAATACGAATCGGACTGATAATATGGTGGAGTAAACCAACACAAATCAACTGTCTGGATATAGCTGTCATGATTCGTATCTTTTCACGATTTGGGTGCATATCAAACAAAATTATTTTAAACATAATCCAGACTGTATCCGAGCTGGTCGAAAGTCATATGTAAATAAAATCGTAACAGTTAACCATCAATCATATCATATACATTATAACCAACTCGAATCGAAACATTGATTGCGTTCAAGATTGAAAAGTGAAACAACTTGTGTCTATAATAGATACAATGACTTCAATTAGCAACATAATATCCCAAATCAAACCAATCAAATCTATAGCAGAATATCTGTTTCTTATTAGTGGATTGTAATTTAGCCTTATGACTGGTAAGCCTTTCAACTTGATCCTCCAGAGAATGAATTATGGACTAGAGCATTGGCACATCAAGATAATACCTTTCTAACCATGAGCCGCACTGATCACAGTGTGGCACAACTAGTTGAGGTAGAGAAGGGGAGGGTTTTGACGAATCACCGGGGGTTTCACAAGGTAGTTTAATGCCTGGATAATTAGGGTCATTTTGCAAGCAAGGTGGTAGGTGTTTCACAAAGTCATATGCGGGTTTGGCACAAAGACCTTCCGAATAGGGATACTCACTTGCTAGGTAATGTTCCACCTCCGAGTCGGAATCTTCGCTCACCATGATAGGGTCAGGGTTGACAAGAGGCTTTGGTTTGTTTCTTGCCATGCGAGATATTAATCGAGAGTTCTTTTTTCCTTTGGAATTCGCAATAGGTTTGGCTTTAGGTTTCTTTCCCACAGGTTTAAAATTTTCGACATCCTTGGTCGCAGAGTGGGATAGGTCGGGGGGTGAGTCGGGTAAGGGTTTAGGTAACAAAATTCTGTAGGGCACCGGGGGTACAGACTTGCCCTCACTCACCATAGGTTTTTCAACTTTTGGTGGGTTCGAATCCTCAAAATTATTGCGAATAAGAAAATCATTCCAGCAGTCTCGGTGTAACCCCAAATAACAAACAAAAATCATTTTAATCAACACAAAGTGAAAAAGGATGCTATCGGCCTGGTTCTGTTTATATCTTTTAGACATTTTAAACAGACTCCTATGCAAGTAATAAGGCATATTAATCTCATAGCCCATGAAAACCATCAGTAAACAAAGGTGATATAAAAAAACAAACCCATATCGACCCTCGCAGGTGATAAACTGCTTTTTTACCATCAGCAAGTCATGCCAACGTTGCTTGAGCATATTCGCGGGCAAACCCTTATCGCAAGAGCTAACCTTACGCGACTGGAAGAGCAATTTCCACGAGACCTCTTCCACTTGGCAATTTTTGGACCATCTTTGTCCAGTGGCAGGAAGACCAATAGCTGAACTGAGAAATTTCTCATCAATTTCCAATTGGACATCCCCAACCTTGGCTCGACAGCCATCAAAGGTTAATGTGAATTGCCGAGCCACGCAAGGGTTAAAACCATCAAACTTTTGTATGAACGGGAGCCATCCAAATTCCTCAAGGTCACTGTAAGCACTATCAAACATCAACAGATCCTGAAAACCATTGGGTTCAGCCCTTACGACTGGAGCCATGGTGCGGGCACATGGTCAGGGTTTGGCTTGAAAACAATAACACATAGGAGCAAAATCTTTTGGGCTAACAACTGCGAACGATGAAAGGGGAAGCAAATTAATGCGCGCGTGCGAGGGTGGTGGGATTATCCACCGCCATGCATAGCAGTAATGACAAAGTACAACTTTGTTCAATCAATCATAACATCGTTCAAACTATATTATTCGTCCAACCCAAAAATCAAACGGTGGATGATATACCAATGCGCCAATGTATTATTTGAAACCATGAATGTACAATGTGAAATCGAACCAAAAGTTAAATATGTGCCATTGCATAATCAACATTCTAATCAAAGGTTTTAAAACATGGTGACAATTGATTTCATAAAATCGATAAATAAGGATCACATCATATAAAAACAAAACAAAACCATGACCCCTATGCAATCGAATGACTAGGCAAGTCCAACACAATAAATTTTCATGCTCAATGCCTTACCAGTTTAATAAAATTAAATTGCACAATCAAAGTAAGAATAGGCAAAGTTTGAAAATTCATTTAGCCACACAATAAGTGCCTTTCAGAATATCAATGAGAAGATCATGACAGTTCAAATAACGATGGAGGAGTTTTCATGCTTACAGTCGTGAAAACTAAATGGAAACCCATTTGCAAATTGTCGCAAGAAATGAAAACATCGTTTATTTTCAAAATGCGACGTCAATTTGAAGTTCAGAAGATGTAGGTGTAGGCAGCTTATAGGGAAATAGAAAACATTGTATTGGCTACCAACATGCACCAAACGACTTCTCATTTTTCCTTGTTCTTGTTCTGGTTCAACTGAAATATTAGATTCTTCAAATCCTCCTTCAATTCTTCAATGGTTTGGTCTATCTACTGGTACCGGTTCTCTTCCATCTAGAAGGCTACCTGTAGAGCCTAGGCCTGCGTTTGAAAATTTTGCTGTCGTAAGGTATATTTTAGGTGTGGGAGTAGTGAGTTGACAAACAGGTGTCGGTGCTACATCTCGGTCATAAGGTATTTTAACTTCCCCTTCAGTCGCTTGAATCTCTGGTCAATCTGCCATACAAACTCTCTTGGTTTCTATCTTACCTTGATCATCTCATTCATGTACTAATCCTCTGAGATCGACTTCTGGAACTCATTAATCAATAGATTCTTAATGTTTTCCAGTGTCCTTGTCCTCCCAGGGGCACTGTTCATGTCTAGACTCATGTACCAGTCTAGTGCATGGTCTTTTAGCATGTTTGCTAACTGCACAAGTTTGGTATATTCATCAGTGATATATTTTTCTTCCCAGATCTTTGCACAAATGAAAAAATGTTTCTTAGGGTCTTCTATTGCTTCTCTTCAAAATTATGGTAATATGATAGTGGGATCATGTCCTGCCATTCTGAATACTGAACTTCTATGTCCGTTGTGCGATGTAGATACTTGACTAGTACTACCTGAAATGGATCCTCTAGTTATTGCTCCTACGGTAGATGTACTTCTGGTTGTCGGACTTCCTCTGAACTTTGGTTGTTGAAACGATGGTGTTCTCTTTGGTGTATTGGTCACACATGGGTTTATGGGTTCCACACTGACATTAATATGGAAAGTATGGCTGTCTTCTCCTCCCGTTCGTGGGCCTCTTGTTTTCCTCTCATAGGTTGCACACATGATTTCCTCAATCTACTCCACATCCCAGATATCCTCTACCTCTTCCTCATCGCTTTCTAGGCCCTCCCTCATAGCTACGACTCTCTTCTTGGTATTCACCTTGTATTGGTAGGGTGCATCGTTCCTGATGATGCCAAGATCCACTGAAGCTGGTCGTCATCCATCAAGATCAGGTCCAAGGGATCCTCCTCCTTCTTTCCTTTATCCTTACCTCTTTCCATTTATCCTCTCTCTGATAGTGCTTCCCCTCTTCCCCCATGAATGAAGGGAAGTCTAGCTGTCTGATTCCATTGTCATCACCCCTTTGTTATATAGTAGTATCTTAATAGAAGTATGCAGTGATCGAATGTATCTTCCGTGGGGTCCACGTAGAAATTCTCTCTCTGTTGCGTTGTATGACTTTTCTATGTCAACTGTAAACTCTGTGATGAAGCCTACCACAATACTGTCAAGCCAAAAGTCGACTACGCAGGTGAATTTGTTGTTCAGATGCTATAACTGCTCAACCTGTACTGGGGTCCAATCTAGCTATCAGATCCGGTTTGTCACATGGTTATATTTCAACCTTAGTATCCACTCTTGCAATAGGTGGGGAAAATAATAGAAAACGTCTTCATGTAAATCCGTAAACATGTATTTATCTATATATTTGCGAGGTGTGATGATAGGGTTTCTATTGTCTTTCTGGGAAAACTCTATCTCTTTAGTTCTCAGCCAGCCTTCGATTTCTACTTTTGTGGGGTTCCACGGTCTCAACATTCCCTTCTAGTAGCTCAATGGTCTTCGAGTTTCACTCATTATTTTCTCATGCATTCTATCTCATCTACTCAGTCCTCTCTTGTTCCTCTTAACACGACACTGAAACCATTTGTTGGTTTAATGAATGACTCTTCCCTACTGCCTTCATTGTTCACCTAGGGTTCATATATTTAAAGGTACCAACAAAGCCTAAAACTATCACCCCTTTTGGTAAACCATAAGGCAACACAGTGCACAAAATGCACTGCGCAGTCTCACCCAAGATAGCTTTAAATGGGTGTATATAAGACTCGGGTGTTTATAGCCTAGGATTGAGTATGAGATATGGGATCTATATTATGAACCATTTATTATAACTTTCATTAAAAACTATTGTTATTCTCTTTCATATTTTGACCTTCGTGGTATCTTTTCATTATATCCCAACAACAATTAACCAAGCAATATAATAACTCATTCATTCATTACACACAACTTTTAACTACTAAAAGTATGACAAAGATATTCATGCATTCATCACATTACATAAGTATTACCATGGTTCAACCCCTCCTGGTCTACGTCCACAAAGATTTGGCTCTTGGCTCTCTTATTATGGTAGTTCTGCAAATCTCGCGTTGCATGCTTACACTTCTCCTTGGATGGGTAAGATCTCTATGAGGTGAACTAGATCACACCGAGATCCTGCTGCAGGAGAATCGCTCCACGTCATCAAGCGCTAGCCAACCAGCACACCCAACATGCATTCAATGGAGAGGAGAGGTGCAACCCTCTCACTTTCAAATTTAAAATTTTGAAATTGTATTAAATGATTGTAAGGCTAGTAGAGCCAAAAGCCATGCATGTGCATAGGCTTTGGATAAAGGTTGCCTTAAATAGTTGTAAGGCTAATATCTAGATCCAATTTGAACTAGACAACCATTCAATGTAATTGAATGTAAATTAATGAGAGTTGGTGAGGATGGAGGGAAGCGCTCAAGGAGCCCCCTTTTGTAAAAACAATCTTCTTTTGTTTTTTAGTTAGGCGGAGGTAGAGAATAATAGAGAAAAATAGGGAGAGAAGAGAGGAGAGATGAGACTTTGTTGTATTCCGAGCTCGAACACATTGTAATTAGGCATTCTTGATTAATACAAACAGAGCAATTTTTCCTGCATGTTGTTGTTCATGTGTTTGTGAGTTCATGAATGAATGTCTCTATGTGTTGATGATATGTTGTGGATGTATGTGTTGTTTACATTTGCAGGTTATAGACAGGAGTCACTATCTGTTGAGTTCTTTGATTTTAGGTTTGGGTTCTTTGTGGTTTCATGCAAGAGTGCATGACAAAGTATTGCGGTCTCTAAAAACTAGTGCAGAAGTGCACTTCTGAATTCTGCGGAATTTCAAACAAAGACGTGCCAAGAGGGCGCACTAGCTGAAGGCATTGACTCAAGGAGGGAGCCTCAAGTTTGTTGAAAAACTTGAAGGAGAAACTGTGCATAGGAGAGCACAAAGAGGAGAAGCATAACTGTTGAGAATTCTATAAAGGCTCTGCCAGGAGGGCATTTAGCAAATGCACAAGATGCATTGAGCCAGTGCATAGAGTGCACTTCTGAATTCTATGGAATTTGGACAGAGTTGTGCCAGGAGGGCACACCAGAGGAAGTATTAGACCCAGGGAGAAAACTCAAGGTTGTTGAACACCTTGGAGGTAAGACTATACAGAGGAAGGAACATAGATAACAGAATCACTAAGGATTCTAGAGAACTCTTCTAGGTGGGCATTGAGTTGGTGCAAGTGTGCACAGAAGGAACTCTTTCGAGTTATGAGAGAAGAGAAGTGTCAAGGAGAGACACTCGCAGAGTTACTGAATACTCTATTAGGATCAAAAAAGAGGGCTTGAGCAGAAGGTTTTCAAGAGGACACTAGATTTCCCTTAGAGGACACAAAAGGGTGAGTCTTCTAGAGGCTCGGGTAAACAAAGCTCAGGAAGAATAATGCCTTAGCACACCGAGTAAAAATAGAGTGAGAATAAGGTCGAGAAACCCTTTAAGGTTTTACAGTCGACAAATATCAAGAGGGACAACATCCCTAGAACGCAGACGATATCCAAAGGAATTGAGCTCGCAGAGGAAGCAAAGGTTGATTCCTTTGAAACTTCAAAAATATTCCAAGGGAAAGGAAGAAGGCCATGCTCAAGGTAGAGCACAACTGCTATTAGATCAGATGGAGAGGTGAGATCTAGGTCATTGAAGTCTACGTCTAGACACACACAGGAAAGTGCAAAAGGAAGAGAAACAATATGGGCCATCAGATCTAGTGCAAAGGACTGATAGCCGTCGGATCCAGAGGAAGGCCCACGAAGTTTAACCTCTGGGAGGTCGCGCAGGAGAAGAGATGAAAATAGACGGTGGATATGCTTTGTGGAGAAGTGTTGAAATCCCGTGGACCGTTGGATCTTGCAGATCTATGAGAAGGCTAAGGATGAGTGTCTTTTAGCATTTTGGCATTCCAACATTTCGGGGTTTGGGAAGTAGAGGAGGCTGTGATTTTGGAGTCACTTCATCATGAACTCCTGGTTCGCGAAATCCAAAAAATATCAGGAGCCCTGGATCCCTCTTTGGTGTGGCATTTCGACACTCTGGAATTTGGAATTTCGACAATTTCTATGACAAGGAGCCGAGGCACTTTGCATTGAAAACCCTGAAGTCATGGAACATGACGTGTCCTTGGAGTAGGGCTATGGTCATGGAGGAAGCAGTCACATGGACCGATATTTGGTCAGGGGATAATCGTTAGATAGCCATTTCAACATTTGGGCATTTCAGAATTCAGGGATTGGCGCAACAAGTATTTTGGGGTTGAGAGTCGTGGACTCCCGGTTCGCAAAATCCCAAAAATATCGGAGCCATTTCGGGAAGCCGGGGGATAGAGTGACCAGTGGTTTGGTTCGGTGTATTTCAAACTCCCGGTTACCAAAATACCGATACAGCCAGGACCATTGGTTCGAGGGAGAACTCTATTTCGAGTCCAGTGAGAAGGAGGTGAAGCCTCATGCATGGTGCACGTTGTGCAGGTGGGGTTTTCATAGAAGGACCTGTGGATCGAATTCGTGGGGTTCCAGTGAGGGTCTGAAAGAATTGTTTCAATTTTGTGAATTTGAAGAAGATTGATCCTGTGCGGATCTTGGCCCGAGGGTCGGGGGTCTACACCAAGTGGTATCCGAGCCACTTTCTGTCTGTAGACTGTAGACAAAGGGAGGCAGAGTAGATAAAGAAAATACTCTGATACACACCAAAAGTGGTATTAGAGTAGGATTTGACTTTTGTAGGCGACAAAGGCAGGGAGTGCCGAGCTTTTCTTACAGACAGAAGAAGAAGAAGACAGAGTGTTGAAGATCTATGGTGATTGTTCATAGGTGTACAATAGTCAATAGACAGTCGGGAGGACTGTAGGAGATGCTGGAAGAACTCACGGTTGTAGAGTGACAGCAACAAGTTTTCTAGGAGGGTAGACAGGAACAGGAAGATGGCTACTGAAGGCCATGGACACGGTGGAAAGAAGAACCACTAGCAGTAAAGAAAATATGAGATGGATAAATATCTCATTGAGGTAAGGGAGAGGATGGAAGAGCTTGCACCGTGGGTGCAACAAAATGCAAATACACATTGGGTGTATGAATGACCTCTGAGGAGGAAAGAAAAGTGGCTAGTAAAGAAATTGATGGCCAGAGGATAACGAAAGATATTGAAGGAATGGATGAGGTATGTGGAAAGCCTCAGAGATGAAGAAAAGATGGTTCATGTGTGTGAACCAGAAGCTGGGAGAAATATCAGTGATGATGAATAGGAGAGATCACTGGAAGATCTCGTAAACTACTAGGTGGGTAGAGATGGACTTTCAAATTGCTAGGTGGGCAATAGAAAGATATTAGTGGAAGGTATCATGTACTACTAGGGGAGAAGGGGTGAAATTTAAAATTTCCAAGTGGGAAATGAGATGGGATCACTAAATCTCATAGACTGCCAGGTGGGCAACATAAAATTCCCAAATTTCTAGGTGGGCAAGGGAAAGAAGATGAGACTGTCTGAGAGTCTCATGAACTCAGGGATGAGTTTGGATCATCGAGAGGAGCTGATAGAGAAGATGATCTCAGAGGTGAGTTCATATCATCAAGGAAAACTAACAGAGAAGGAAGATCAGAAGAGCATTCTGATGATTGGAGGGATAAAGGTATTCCTGCCATATAGCCCAGTTGAGGCCAACGAAGGTGTTGCCAATGCAGCAACAACGGAAGGACAACCAGCTGTGACTGTCATGATGAAGGAGCAGATGTCAAAAGCTGCCCAAGGAAAAGAAGAGGAGAACATAGTTGACATGATCACTCCTTAGGAGAAGGAGCTAGAAATGTTAGAGGATTGGTTGAACAATCCAGAACTAGTAGATGACTATTGGGAGTAGACAGTCATGCAGATGTTAGTAGAGGAGAATTTCAAGGAATTGCTCAAAAATTTCAGCCAGGGAGATGAATAGTTGATGATGACTGTAATGCTGAGGCATGAAACAATAGATGAAGGGAAATTCCAGTCTAAGGAGCAGTTGGAGGAAGCTAGAATTCAACTAGCACAAGGAGAAATGGTAGAAGCAAGTATGTCAGAGAAGATGACTGAACAACAGGTCAGTTAGGAGGATAAGACTGCAGAGATGAATTTTGCAACAGGGTGGAAATTTGAGGCCACAGAGGAATAGGATGGCATGTGAAATCTAGTTGAACTACCCGTTTGCAGGGAAGAAGTGCAGCGGAGCAGGCTGCAAAAGAGAGCCTGTCATGGGAGCATCTTGAAAAGATAATTGAGGAGATCAGAAGGTTGATGATCATATTAGTAGAAGCGGTCAACAAAGGGAAGCTGAGCAGAAAAGATACTGCAAGAGAAGCAGGGCAGAGGTAGCAGCAGCTGCGAAGCAGTGGATCAGATGGACAACTCCAGAGAACTGTTTGGGATCTAGGTGGATTTCAACAGTGGTACTAGGAATCTCATGAGTAGGAGCTCATGATTTTTGCATCTGAGGAGTATGATGCAGGAGCATCGCTCCATGTCATCAAGTTCCAGCCAACCAGCACACCCAACATGCGTTCAATGGAGAGGAGAGGTGCAAACCTCTCACTTTCAAATTTCAAATTTTGCAATTTTATTAAATGACTGTAAGGCTGGTAGAGCCAAAATCCATGCATGTGCACAGGCTTTAGATAAAGGTTTCCTTAAATAGTTGTAAGGCTGAGATCTAGATCCGATTCAGACTAGACAACCATTCAATGTAATTGAATGTAAATTAATGAGAGTTGGTGAGGATGGAGGGAAGCACTCGAGGAGCCCCCTTTTGTAAAAAAGTTCTTCTTTTGTTTTTCAGTTAGGCAGAGGCAGAGAAGAATAGATAAAAATAGGGAGAGAAGAGAGGAGAGTTGAGACTCTATTGCAGTCCGACCTCGAACACATTATAATTAGGCATTATTGATTAATACAAATAGAGCAATTTTTCGTGCATGTTGTTGTTCATGTGTTTGTGAGTTCATGAATGAATGTCTCTATTTGTTGATGATATGATGTGGATGTATGTGTTGTTTACATTTGTAGGTTACAGACAGGAGTCACTGTCAATTGAGTTCTTTGATTTTAGGATTGGATTCTTTGTGGTTTCATGAAAGAGTGCATGACAGAGTATCGCGGTCTCTAAAAAATAGTGCAGGAGTGCACTTTTGAATTCTATGGAATTTTAGACAAAGATGTGCCAAGAGGGTGCACTAGATGAAGTCATTGACTCAAGGAGTGAGCCTCAAGGTTTTTGAACACCTTGAAGGAGAAACTGTGCAGAGGATATCACAGAGAGGAGAAGCAGAATTGTTGATAATTCTATAAAGGCTTTGCTAGGAGGGCATTGAGCAGATGCACAGGATGCATTAAGCCAGTGCATAGAGTGCACTTCTGAATTCTGCGGAATTTGGACATAGTTGTTCCAGGAGGGCGCACTAGAGGAAGTATTAGACCTAGGGAGAAACCTCAAGTTTGTTGAACACCTTAGAGGTAAGACTGTGCAGAGGAAGGCACCGAGATAAAAAAATCAATGAGGATTCTAGAGAACTTTGCCAGGTGGGCATTGAGTTGGTGCAAGTGTGCACAGAAGGAACTCTTTCTAGTTCTGATAGAAGAGAAATGCCAAGGAAAGACACTTGAAGAGTTACTGAATAATCTGTTAGGCTCAGCAAGGAGGGCTTGAGTAGAAGGTTGTCAGGAGGACACCAAATTTCCCTTTGAGGACATAGAAGGCGAGTCCCCTAGAGGCTCGGGTAAACAAAGCTCACGAAGGATAGTGCCTTAGCACACCAAATAAAAACAGAGTGAGAAGAAGGTTGAGAAAACCTTTAAGGTTTCACAGTCGAGGCCTTTGAAACTTTAGAAATCTTCCAAGGGAAAGGAGGAAGGCCATGCTCAAGGTAGAGCACAGCTGCTATTAGATCAGCTAGAGAGGTGATATCTGGGTCGTTGAAGTCTATGTCTAGATGCACGTAGGAAAGTGCACAAGGAAGAGAAACAGATCTGGGCTATCAGATCTAGTGCAAAGGACCGATAGCCATCAGACCTAGAGGAAGGCACACGAAGTTTAACCTCTGGGAGGTCACACAGGAGAAGAGATGAAAACTGACGGTGGAGACGCTTTGTGGAGAAGTTCCGAAATCTCATGGACCATTGGATATCGTAGATCTAGGAGAAGGCTAAGGCTGAGTGTCTTTTAGCATTTTAACATTCCGACATTTCAAGGTTCGGGAAGTAGAGGAGGCTGTGATTTTGGAGTCACTGCTTCGTGAACTCCCGGTTCATGAAATCCTGAAAATATCAGTAGCTATGGATCCCCCTTTGGTGTGGCATTTTGACATTTCGACACTCCAGAATTTGGCATTTCAACAATTCCAATGACAAGGAGCTGGGGAACTTTGTGTTGAAAACCATGAAGTCACGGAATGCGACGTGTCCTTGGAGTAGGGCTATGATGATGGAGGAAGCAGTCACATGGACTGATATTTGTTCAGGAGCTTATCATCATATAGCCATTTCGACATTTTGACATTTCATATTTCAGGGATTGGCATGACAACTGATTTTGGGGTCGAGAGTTATGGACTCCCAGTTCGTAAAATCCTGAAAAGATGTGAGTCATTTCAGGAATCTGATGGATGGAGTAACCAGTGGTTTCGGTCATTGTATTTCAAACTCCCAGTTACTGAAATCCCGATACAGCCAGGACCGTTGGGTCGAGGGTGAACTCTATTTTGAGTTCGGTGAGAAGGAGGTGAAGACTCACGCCTAGTGCACATTGTGCAGGTGGGGTTTTCGTGGAAGGACTTGTGGATCAAATTCATGGGGTTCCAGTGAGGGCCTGAAAGAACTGTTTCAGTTCTGTGGATTCGAAGAAGATCAATCCCGTGGAGATCTTGGTCCGAGGGCTAGGGGTCTGCACCAGCTCCTCAGCGTACGATATAATCCTCAAGATATACCTTCTCTCCTCTGCTCTAGTTCCCCTACTTTACAAAATTAGTTCATTACATATCATATCAACCTCTAAAAAAGTAGCGAACCGAACCTAACCGAACCTCTCTATGATACCTACGTATCTATATTTATATTTATCAGGCTCTTCATCCATTTCCACAAAGCCTTACAAAAACCCTAACCCTATTTTTTTTAGGTCTTCCTTGATTGCATGCTTTCTTTTCTTCCTTCCAACTGTCGCCTCCTTCTTGCATGCACACGTGTTGCGCTTCTTACCAGTTGTCGCTTTCCTATTGCATTCTTTCTTTCCCACGATTTCTCTTCCAACTGTCATTCTTCTTTGTGCATGCTTTTTTTCCCACTTCGGCCTGCTGCCAAAAAAATGATATGACCCAAATAATGAATTTATCGCTGGTAAAATGTGCACTTGCTCAACTTTACATAAATTTGATGCTCCCTAAATACTTTTAGTACCATCGTCAAGTGTTTCTCGTGTTCTTCTTCATAATTTGAGTAAATAAGTATGTAATCCAAAAATAAAATGACAAACTTATCTATGTATTCTCTGAAAATTCCATTCATCAAGAACATGAAGATAACTAGTGCATTTGACAACACGAATGGAACCATTGTGAAATCATAATGTCCATACCTTGTTTTGAAGGAAGTCTTGCTGATGTATTTTTCCTTAATTCTCACTTGGTGATATCTAGATATGAAATCAATATTTGAACATATCTGTGTGCCCTAAAATTGATCAAAGAGGTCATCTATGCTTGGAAAAGGATACTTGTTCTTTACTATTACTTTGTTCAAATTTTTGAATTTGATGCAAAGTCTCAATATACCATCCTTCTTCACAAACAATATTGGGGAACCCCAAGGAGACAGACTTGGGCATATACACCCCTTCTTCATAAGCTCTACAAGTTGCATCTACAACACCTTTAGCTCTGGCATACTCATGCTATAAGTATTCTTAGATACAGGCACTACTTCCAACACCATATTTATAGAGAAATCAATATCTCTTTTTAGTGGAAACCCTGGTATCTATTTAAAGACATCCTCAAACTCTGTCAATACCAAACATTCTTCAACATTTGACACTTTATCCTTATGTTCCTCTTCCATGTGCACTGCAAATACTTGACATCCTTTCCTATAGTTTTTCTTAAATTTCAAGGATGAAAATTCTCTAATAGTTACAACTTTTGGAATTACTTGAACTATTTTTAAGTTTTACGCCTCATCCAAGCAAGTGAATGCCTTATTATAACAATATAGGACAACATGGTGCTTAGCCAAGAAATCCATACAAATGAGGAAATCATATGAGCCCAAATGTATGATATTCAAATTAGCCTTTGTGCACAGTCCATTCATATCCATTGGACATGCCTTAACCATCTCAATAATTTTGTTTTTTTCCCATGTGGTTGACTTCACCAACCAAGATTTTCCAAGCTTGCTTCTTGACATTTGGAATCTTTCCACCATCTTAGGACCTAGGTAACTATGACTAGCTCATGAATCAATTAAAATAGCAATGGGTTGGTCATTAATATTACCTTCCGCTTCAATCAAGTGTGACTGGAACTTAGCTTTATTTTTATTTAGTGCTACGTAAATCCTAGGTACATTTCTACCCATGTCTTCAACTGTAGTAGCTTGTTGTACACTGTGCACAGTCCTCATTTTTTCATCTCTTTGAGGGAAATACCTATGCATATGATATCCACCACAACTCCAACATTGAATAAGTTGTTTCCTTGAAATTTTCTCCATTGTCTCCATCATTTTGGACTCTTTGGGAGTTCAATCTCCTTGCCTAGTATTTATGAAAAATGGTTTCTTTGCACCCTTCTTCCACTGATCCACCTTTCTTTTTATCTTGTCTTTCCAAGCCTTTTGGGAATTCAATCTTCCCCTTTTCTAATAATTATTTTAGGATTTCCCCAAGGTGAATATGGATCATGTCATAGTAGAGGTTGACCATATAAAAAAGATAGAACCCTACCCTCACATACAAAGATTTTATGAAAAGAATAAATACTTTCAGGAGAGAGAGAGAGAGAGAGAGAGAGAGAGAGAGAGAGAGAGAGAGAGGCTTCACACATTGTATCCTACGTCTTATGTCAATCCTTGCTCTCCACCTTTGATGTTGATCCTGGTATTCTCTAGTATGAACCTGTAAAGAAGACCAAAACTATGCTGCAACAAGGTAGTTATAGATTCCAATCATACATATAACATGCAAATATTCCAGTATATGAAGTTATCATATATCAATAACTAGAAACCAATTTACATATGTATGGGGGAAATAGAAATCTTTTATTGATAGCGGTGAAAATGAGTGGTTACAACCTGAGTCGAACCATCGACGCTACCTCAAAGCCAACTTCCTAGGTTCCTCCAATGGTACTTCAAGCATCAACTCAACACAATGGCCCTTCTTCAAATGACTCAACCGGGATAGGAACACATGCTATATTCATATAATGAAGAATAAGGAGTACTGGAAAGAAATTTTCAAAATAAGGGGATGCTACTCAAAGAATTAAGGGATATAGGGAGATTTGCAGATACACCAACATAACATTGCACCTTGGTTGTCCTCCTTGTTATATCACAAGTTGTAGGTTGGGAAATACTCGACCCAACCACCAAAATGGTGACAACGTAAAGAGAAACTACCCACTGTCACCTTCGGCAAGTGTTCCCGTCACTTTATAGGTGATTTAGTCACCGCAAGGGGGGAATCTCGATGACCCTAGGGGGGATTGAGATGGAAAATGATATGTGTGAATGGATTCCCCTAAAGGTAAAGTTTCTATATGGAAAAGGGATCTCAAAAATGATTCTTGAGTGTTTCTTGAGGTTTCCAATGCTTTGAGTGACATTCCAAGAGAGAATACATGCTCGAGACACAAGGAAAACCATGAATACGATGCAATATGTTAGGTGGACACATAAGTTAATGCTTTTGTACCTAATTTCAGAAACAATATGAGATATATATCAGCATGTAAATTATAATAAGATCTTCAAAACAAGTACTAAAATTCTAGTTGAATAAGCAAGAGATGAGCTAGTAAAGACTAGTTCAATTCAAGAATGAAAGAGCAAGGCTTCAACATAAAATCAAGGTTGTCAATTTTTTTTTACTGCAATGATATTTTTCAGCCTTATGGATATATAAAACCAATCCTTATAACATAAAATTTAACCAACAAAAATAACACTTAATTAGCCCAAAAAGTGTGCTAGGGTTAGTAGTTTGTTAGCGAGAAGTTATTGTTGATTTCTAGGGTTAGTTTAGGAGTTATCTAGGTTTAGAGGGTTAGATCTCTACAGACCTAATGAATGTTGTTACAGGAGAATCCCCCTGCGGACAAGTGGATTTCCTATTGGATACTAGACCCCTATAACCAAGACATAAAGGTGCTAATGTGGACACTTACATTCCTTTTCATGAAGCTATACTATTCAAGGAAGAATAAGAAAGAAAGGTAAATACCTTTACCGACATTTCTCCTTGCTCGATCTAGGGTGATCTTGATCTCCAAGTTATTCACAAGGTCCTGTAATACAATGAGCAATGACAACAAAACATACTTCCTACTCTACCATGGTTAGCTTCATAATAGATATATAAAAAGAAACAAGTTCATGAAACATACACAAACTTAAAGGAAACATGCCAAGCACATATTTATATTAATGAAAACAAAGCAAAGTGCTTACAACCATGATGTAGAGGCAACAACTTCACCAATATCTCTTTGTCTAGAACCTTCCTCAAAAGTTCCATGATCAAAATGAATGTAAATTTCATTGATAAATATCCCTTATGATATCATAAGTTTGATGCCTCTAAACTGCCATCTCTCATTCACCATGAGAAGGCCTCCTTATATAAGCTTGGAGAGGCCCAACCACCTTATATATCCTTGGGATAGGTTGAGGATATTTCTCCTTTAGTTGTGGATCCTCCCTAAGTTCCAGCCTTGACCTCAGATTCGAATCCAACTGATTTCCAAGATAAGGGGAATTTTTCCTTGATTCTCTTCAACAACCCAAAATTTTCTCAAACAGGCCAGCGCTCCCCCAAAAGGGTGCACAAAGAGTTGCAAATCTCTCCCAAATAAGGCTAGGGAGCACTAACACTCCCTAATAGTGGGTAGGGGAGCACTGCCCAAAATTCGTTTAGAAAATCCTATCACTCCCCCAGAAGGGTGTATAGGGTGCTACAACTCTCCCCCAAAGGAGGGTAGGGAGCGTTGGCACTCCCTGACAGTGGGTAGGGTAGTGCTGCCCTCCAAAATTCATTTTTAAGTAGTTTTCCTCATGGTAAATTCTTTGCACTCTTCATCAAGTAATTTCTCTTCCTTAAACTAGTCTTTGAAGGTGTCTTAAGTGTCCTTATGATATCGTTAGAGACACAACATAAGAAAGATGGTATTATGATGTTTGCGACACTTGCGACACTTATGGATAAAAAGAGACACTTGCAACACTTGTAATGCCGATAATAGGTCATCATTGAAGTCATTAATTTTGATGTGTAATAGATTTCCCCCCAAAGTACGAAGTTAGAAGACAGAAACTGATGACTGAAGTACTTTGTAGACTTTTTCGAGAAAGGGTATGGACTTAGAGAACCTAGAAGAAGCTGCACACAACCATCAAACAAATATTATGACATGTTTCAAAACCAAGATAGACACACCTATACTTGGGTGATAAAGACTTGCAAGTTATAGCCGCCATAAGATACACCGCGGATCCATAATTATATTAAAAAAGAGTTGAGGCACCAAAGATACAATGTGGATCAATACTCCCATGACACTAACTGATCGTAGCCATGAAAAGTACAAAGTGGATGTACGAGATGACAAGACATAGCCACAGACCAATACAAAGTAGTTCTATGTGACAATATATGTGTCAATATTCAAGAGAAACTCCGTCGCAACCTGGGTAAAGTATATATCAGAGTGATCACTTAACTCAGGGTCTTCTTACCGATACTAATGCAGTATGTGTCTAACCATGTGAATAGATGTCCTGATGTCAAACATGGTAGAAATCACTGGATTACTGGTCAATGAGATAAACTGTTAACAAATGTGAGGGAAATAACCATTGATGTCAATGATTCCCAAGGTACCCTATTACATTCCAACGAATGTGAATAAATGAGCTAAAGTCGAACATCCGTGGAATCATCCGATCAGGGTTCAATGATGTAAACCCACTATTGGAAGAGAGGAGACCTACCATTAAGGCATGAAAGTCCCAAGGTAATAACTGGTTTCTAAGTCTAATTCTCAGATAATGTGTTGAAGTCGACAGGAATAGACTCATCGTAGAAGGGCCTTGATATATCCCTCATCAACAACATGAAACTAACATAGAGATGTAATTTGGTAGATCAAATGAAGATGGACTAACACAGGTATTGAAACATGATATTTGTGATGGTTGAATCTCGAGGCAAATACTTCCCTTGAACACTGAGGCACAACAACAAAAACATGACATGGACCAAGACATGATGATGCAGTGGATACTGTGACTTTCGTTGAGTGACCCAAAGGAGTAAGAAAACTTAGAGGATTGGTTCAGTGAAAAGTTTCAACGGATTAAAATGTGTGCAAAGAAAAAGTGTCATATTCAAGGGCGACCGTAAGGGTTATTGGTAATGTTCTCAAAAACTGCTTGGCTTACTTCCTTCAAATTTTTACCTCATCCAGATAGACAAGTACCTCTTTTTGATTTAATGAGATTGAGAAGGGTAACAAATGCTTGATATAACTCACCTTTGGCAAGTTCCTCTTCCTTTGTTTAATGAACTGGAAGAACTAAGGGTTTGGTCCCGTGTGGGCCCTTCAATGTATGATTGTTTAATGAGTCAAGAGAAGGTAAAATCAGTTATTTTTCATGTTTAGAGAGTTTGAAAGGAACTTAAAGATGACTCCAAGGTTGTCCTTTTTCGTAATGTTAGTCTCGCGAGGCTGAAAAAAGAGATAAATTATCACTCAAAATATGCCCTTTCAAACCTTTTAACTAGTGGGAAAGGAAGCAAGATCACTTGGCAATCTTTTCATGTTTAGAGAGTCTGAAAAGAGCTTAAAGGAGACTCCAGGGGGTTCCTTTTTCATATAACCTTTACGGTCCGAAAAACTGATATAAGTATACTCGATTACATTCTCATGTTTTAAAGAGCGCGATAAAGAACAAATACTAAGCTCGGTACTCTGCCCCCATCTTGAAATCTAGTGGCTTAACTCCAGAATGATCATGAAAGGATGGAGACATGCCCCCCAAGATTTAATTCATTCACCGACTTTGAGGTTGTCACCAATTTCTGTAATAAATGGAGACAAAGGATAAGGGTGGATGAAATGAAGGCTTAAATATGAGACCTAATGAAAGACTCGACTCAACATCTACGAGATCTGGTAAAAGAATCGACCTGACAGGAGAGGTGATTGTTTCATTTTTTAATGATCTTGACAAAACAAAATAACTATGCTCAAGGATTCAAGTTCAATCCCCATATTTCTGTTTCATTTTCTAACGAGCTTTCTACAGAGGGGAAAACTATGCTCATAGCCTTTGTTTCATTTTTTAACGAGCTTTCCACAGAGAAGATAAACTATGCTCATGGAATATACTTGATCATGGCTTCCAAGAGGATAATTCTTTGGAAGGACACCATGTCAAGGGATAGAAATCGGTCATGGATTCCAGGAGATCTTCATTGGATGGAAGAATAATTCTCTGGAAGGAACACATGTCGAGGGTCGCGATGGGGGTAAGGAGACCAGGCTCCAATAGCCCTACCTAAGAGATCACCATGACAACTATAGGATCTAAGTCATCAGAATTTTAAGTCATGGAATACAACGCCACATAATTGAGTTGTGGCAAGGGTGATATCGACTGCATATAATAACCATTTAGGGAGGTCATTGGGTTAGTAATCAAGTCAGGATCAACAGATGGAATTTTATCAATAGTCACCATTCTTACATTGCATGGGAAATATATCACACGAAAAAAAGTGGACACAATAACTTTCATGGCATAGACATAATCTCTCCCAAGGAGTAAATCGAAATCCAAGGGGTTCTGGACTACCATAACATCAATAAATATAGTTTTCCCTCCCAAAGTTATGGGAAATTGAGGAAGGATCCCTAAAGAGTGACTGGTTCTTCTGTTAAAAATGAACAGAGTATGGGTAACAAACACAAGCTGAGGATAACCCAAAGCTTACCAATCAATATAGGAAAAAATACTAACAGGCGAACCTTCATCTATCTGCACATGAGGAACATCCTAAAAACAAACCTGTACTATTATATTGAAGGTAATGTGAGAGGGAAGATGAGGTCCAGTTAGGATACCCCAATAAAAATGGATGGCCTCATTACTTGGAGGGGGTTTCATGGGATAAGGAGGAATGCCCCATAGCACTATAGATTTTGTATCAATGAGAAAAATGTGGGAAGAATCCGGTCTACTCTCTAGCGAGAGAATAGGATCGATTGATAACGACATCAAATAGACCACTTGGGTTTCATTCTCTAAGGGGAGAATGGGGTCGACTGATGGAAACAGATCAATGGCTTGGGTTTCACTCTCTAATGGGAGAGTGGGATTAACCAAAGATGGGATCAGATCAACCACTTTGTCAACTGGTTCAACTAAGGATGTGACTAGATTGACAACATGATCAACCGGACTGACCGATGAAGGGACCGGAGAAACCACTTTGGCACTTGTCAGAGGAGAAGTGGGATTGACCACGTTGGAACTCTTCAGATGACGGGTGGGACTGACCAATGATGGGACTGGATCAATCACTTGGGTTTCACTTTTTAGATGAAAAGTGGGGCTGATCAATGACGAAACTGGATCAACTACTTTGGTTAGTGGTTCAACCGAGGATGAAACTAGATTGACCACCTAATCAACCAAAATGACCAGGGATGGAACTGAATTGACCATTCCATCAACTAACAATGGATTGGGGGAAATATAATGATAACCAGTTGGAATTTGAAGCTTTTCCAAAAGAGAAGACGTCTTGTCCATTCAAGGACAAAGGTGAGAATAATGATCACCTATGCATAACATGCAAGGAAATTTGACAGTTGTCTTCTTCTTACCAACCTTAATGTCACTAGTTGATGGGGCATCATTAGTATGTCTAGAAGAGGTCAATGACATGGAGGACCACATTTCTAATACCTTGGGAAGACCAGGGCAATCCCTCAGAAAGTGGTCACCCTTACAAAGACTACAAGGGAATTTGGGTTTCAGATTATTCGTTTTAATATTGTTGACCTCATCAACACTCCCAGTACTATTAATAGTAGCTAGTTGCTTGGGTCCAACATCTGATATGGTCAGAGGCTTGGTCCTTTTTGGGTTCTTCCTCTTCTTCTGATCAACCTAGCTACTTGCTTTAGAGCTTTCATTAGGAGAAGAAGGAGAAATCGAAGGAGACGTAATGGGTGAAGAAGGAGAAAAGTTTACATGAGGTTGATGTGTGGGTGGTGTACTGAAATATAAAGTATTAGGTGCATTTGAAGCACTGGGAGGATTCGATATCACCCAAGTGGGGAACAACCAAACCGGTAATCCGATGGTGAGTCCCGAAAGACTCAGTGTTGCAATGTACGGAGGACCAAAGTTTCAAAAATAAGGAAAGGTGTAAGGTTCCCCGGGACAAGGGGTTCCTCCATTGATACTCCCAGGAGTTGATGCCATTAACACTGACTCGACCTAAGGTCCACTAAGTAAAACAAATAACACACTCTATGAATCTAAGAAGCAAACAACCAAACAAAACGTCCCACAATGAAACCACTAGTTCGTGATGAAATCCAATGTCGTGAGATCAATATAGGAAGGGGTGGGGATAGAGTGGGTGGATCAGTTACATTGGTGACCTGCTTAATGGACTTATGCCTTGGTGGTGCAAGATTCCACACAATAAATGTGGATTTAACCTTCAAGGAGCCCGAGTGAGTTTGACCAATGTCTATTCCAGGTACAGTGAGACTTCCCTTCATCATCACCTTATGTGAGACCCTGAATATTATGGCTACTGAGGTCACCAACTCACAGTCAACCCCTAGGAGGGTATAGTCGTTAGTCCATTCCGAACATATGGGCAGGATAACAAGTCTTATATCCTTCGAGAGAATTGAGGACAAGTAGACTAGTATAACTCCAGAGGACCTCAAATGGATTCAAAGTTCATGAAGAACCGAGACCAAATGAAGACAGTTGATCCTCAAGAAGAATCCCCAATATACGATCTGACTACTATGAATGGTTTAAGCATGGACGTACAATCTCTGTAACTCTCCCGAACATGACCTCATGCATAACCCTTGTGGGAGAGGGGGATCCCAGAAAGCCTATACGACAATTGGATTTTCTCTCCCTATCGCAAGATGCTAAGTTTGTTTGGTAGCTTTGGAAATTTTTCCTTTCAACCTATTCCAAATCCCTACACCTTAGGCTAATGTAGGTTTTCTTAACAAAAATGTAAAAAAGTCCGATAAATTTTAGTTTAGCATTGATTTTAGTGGTTGTTGTTTACTTAAAGGTGTATGAGAGTGAAAACTGATGATATTATGACTCAATTCCCAAAACATCCATAAGAAATGATAAGCAATCTTTTCTTTCAATGAATGTCTATTTAAGGGAAGGAGAGGGATTTTCCTTTCACTTTCAAACACTAAGATGCAATGACCTCATGCAATAGTCCTAAATCAAAAATTCGATAGAATGCTAAAATGTTTATATGTGACTGATAATCAATTTGATGTAAAGCTTCCTATGTTAATCAGACTTCAAGATCTGTGAGATTTAAGAAATCTGGAAGAAAACTTCACATAAACAAAAACACACCTTCGTTGTGTTCAAATAAGAAAAAATAAAAACAAATCCAGATAGGAGGAAATTCTTGGAGAAAAGACCCCAAAGATCAAATGGAATGGTTCATAGATCTTTGATTTTCCCTACCACAACTTTCAGTCAATCAGATAAGAGAGAAAGAAGTAGATCGAATCCAAATCTCAGGGAAGAAGAGTGACTCAAAGTAAGGAAAATAGATGTCAAAAATCCAAAAAAAACATCATTAATCCTTAGAAATCAAATAATTTGAGGCTAAACAATGACACACTAAGATATCATAAACCTTGAGCAGATGAATCAGTAAAAAGAAGACTGAGAAATCAAATCCCAAGAAGAATTTTGCAGAAAAAAGGGCAACACTCTGGTGTCAAGGGTACTAGAGTGTTGCAACGCTTTTTGATATCCTGCAATGGAGTGCCAATGCTCTGGTGGTAAAGGTAGGGGAGCACTAGCCTCTCAGAACTCAAAACAAATTGCCCAGAAATTAAAAAAAAGAAAATGCAGAAATTTAGTGTGTAAGATGAATCTAAGAGCCAACAACACATCTAAGGATAAGAGAGACAACATGCATAATATCTTAAGGTGATAAAATGGTAGGGACAAACTAAGGAAAGACAAATAAGAGTCCTTCTCTAGTGGAGTCGCCAATTTCTGTTACAAGAGAATCCCCCTGCGGACAAGTGGATTTCCTCTTGGATACTAGACCTCTATAACCAAGACAGAAAGGTGCTAATGTGAACACTGACATTACTTTTCATGAATCTAAACTATTCAAGGAATAATAAGAAATAAAGGTAAATACCTTTACTGATGTTTTTTCTTCCTCGATCGAGGATGATATTGATCTCCAAGTTCTTCACAAGGTCCTGTAATACAATGAGCAACAATAATGAAACATACTTCCTACTCTACCATGGTTAGCTTCATAATAGATCTATCAAAAGAAACAAGTTCATGAACCATACACAAACTTAAAGGAAACATGCCAAGCACATATTTATAATAATGAAAAAAAAGAAAAGTGCTTACAACCATGATGTAGATGCAGCAGCTTCACCAAGTTGTCTTTGTCCAGACCCTTGCTCAAAATTTCCATGATCAGAATGACTGTAACTTTCATTGATAAATATCCCTTATGAGATCATAAGTTTGATGCCTCTAAACTGCTATCTCTCATTCACCATGAGAAGGCCTCCTTATATAATCTTGGAGAGGCCCAACCACCTTAGATATCCTTGGGATAGGTTGAGGATATTTCTCCTTTAGTTGTGGATCCTCCCTAAGATCCATCCTTGAACTCACATTCAAATCCAACTGATTTCCAAGATAAGGGGAATTTTTCCCTGATTCTCCTCAACAACCCAAAATTTTCTCAAATAGGTTAGCACTCCCCCAAAAGGGTGCACATAGTGTTTCAACTCTCCCCCAAAGAATGATAGGGAGCACTAGCACTCATTGACAGTGGGTAGGGGAGAACTGCCCTAAATTCCTTTAGAAAATCCTAGCGCTCTCCCATAAGGGTGTATAGGGTTACAACGCTCCCCCAAAGGAGGGTAGGGAGTGCTCGCACTCCCTGATAGTGGGTAGGGGAGTGTTACCCTCCAAAATTCATTTTTAAGTAGTTTTCTTCATGGCAAATGCTTTGTACTCTTCATCAAATTATTTCTCTTCCTTAAACCAATCTTTGAAGGTGTCTTCAGTGTCCTTATTATTTCATCAGAGACACGTCATAGGCAAGATGGAAGTGTGATGTTTGTGACACTTGCGACACTTATGGATAAAAAGAGACACTTGCAACACTTGTAATGCCGACAATAGGTCATCATTGAAGTGAGTAATTTTGATGTGTAACAGATGTAGGTTATTTTTATTACAAAATCAAGTTTCAGTGGGTGAAAGGGGACACTTCAATGAGGTAATATAGCCTAAGGCTCAAGGAACAATACCCAAGTGATAGAGCTTCAAGGCTTCAACTTTTCACATTCACCAATGCAATGTTTTATTTCTCCAATGCAAGGACTAGTGCCTTTTGATTAATGGGTTAATGGGGTCAAACGTAAAGAGCTAGAGATACTACCTCCTTGGGGGTAAAAATCCTCTTTTTCCCTAAAGCAGATCACCCAGCTAGGGTTTGGTCTAAGGGGTGTATATACTTCTACTTCCTTAGCAAACCCATGCAGACAATAATTCTATGCTTAAATTTATGGTGGAGCTAAAGTAGGGGTGTATGCAGTTTTACTTCCTACCTAGCCTTAGTAACAAATCAACCTTGAGCTTGAATTACTAATGATAGAAACAAATAAAATGTCTTACCAATCCAAATAGAAACAAGATAAACCATAACATGCCAAGATAAACCACCACAAATAGCTAGAAAAGACCTCCAAGAGCTATCCCATCATCATAATGTAGTCCATAACCAAAGAGAACACCATACCATAGCACAAGAGAACAAAAATCTTGAAGGTAGTGAAAATTTCAGTCCTTATCTCTTCACAATGGGAGAGTTATGATTCAAAATGAGATTTCATGATCTCTATTTATACAAAATGTCTATCACATAGTTTTTCCACTTAGCAAAGGTAAAACATAAGATAAGGGGTCAACAACCCTTATCTTACCCCTTGCATCAAAATAATATTAAACAATTCATCTTAAAATTCACTTTTACACAAAAGAAATCCTAGAACATGGTGACATCACCCCTTTAGGGGATGTTTTGGCACTTTTAAGAAGTTGTTGGGGTAGTAGATGCACTACTAGGCCTCCAAATGCCACTTGTCACTCATCCAAGTCCTCTCTTGATGGCATTCAAGTATCCTTCCTTCAAAATGTGCCACATGTCATCGAAAAAAATATTAAACACCAAGCCATAGCCCTCTAGGTGACGTCAAGCTTTCATAAGTGAAATTTTTCCTCTTGTAGGAAAAACGTTTGGCATGTGAGGGATAGGCCATGTCTTCCACATTGTCTTCTAGGAATCCAAAGGAAAATGATCATGATCCATCATGTGGGCCCTAGGAATCCATCCGGTGGTCTTCTTTCCCCAAGTAAGCCCAAGCTAGGTTTGTTCTTCCATAACTAGACACCAAGCAAGTTCTTGCAAAACAAAAGGGCACACCCTCCAAAGATCTCAAGTCAAAGATATCATGAAAATTCTAAGACATGTCTAATAATAAAGGAACCTAAATATGTGCATCAAAACTACCTCATCAAATTAAACAAATGATTAAAAACCTATACAATTGACCAAGTTTAAGTATGGGAGGGGTGTCATAGGAGTCCTATTGAGTAAACCAAATCCCTCAAGTAGGGGATTCTCCCATGGATGGACTTTCAAGGTCATGAAATGGATGATGAGGTTGAAGGGGTTTATACTTCATAGGTCATTGAGTTTCATGAAATACAAGGGCTTGTATTATCTCATTCATGGGTTCCTTTGTAGAGGGTGTGTGGAACCTTCATTTGCAATGCATTTTTTCCAAGACAATGTTCTTTCCATTATTTGTTTTTTTCATTTTTTAAGGAACGCGTTGAAGGCCACTATCCTGGCATGGTGTCCATATAATGACATTTTCACTCACAAATACCTTTCAGAAATGATAAGGTTGGCTCGTGATGAGACCCCCTTTCTCTCAGTTGTGTAACTGAGATCCACTACCATGTCTTGGTGACCACAATATGGTAATCTCATACTACTAAATACCCATGATCATGATAGCCCGGATCATGATGAGACCTCCTATCTTATAACTAACCCCTTAAGCATTCATTATAATTTATTCTTGTAGGTCCCCCTTTTCTTATAGAGAAACATTTCATTTCTTTCTTGCGGGTGCCTAAGCGAAGCATATAAAAGGAATATATGTAGGAGTTTATATTTTCATCCAACAACAATACCTCTAGCCCTTCGACCCCTTATTCCCATGAAATGAATTACATTCCCTTCTTAGGTCACTAAATTCAAAGGGACTAGAATAGGACAATATGATGGGAGTTTATGGAGAGGAAAGTGGTAAGTATGGTTGGAAATGGTACACTAACCCCTCAATGGACCCCTAGTCACAAACCTTCCCCAAAGTTTGGCCACCTACTAGGAAATATATGATACTCACCAAGGTGAAACAAGGTCAAAGGCATAATGTCCAAGCAGACATTCTATAATCAAAATCATATTAAATAAAACATGTTCAAATGCCTTAAATATTAGGGTGATTACCTACCACAATAACTGAGTTTTACTGCATGGATAAAGACCCTTCTTCCTTCCAGAATCTAGATGGTGTGGTGGAGTTGCTAACAATGGATAAAATGTGGTGATAGAGAGAGAATTTTTGTGTGCAAGTGGACACTTCTAGTCATTTAGTCTCTCAACACTCCATATTTGCAACCTGAGGGCATCAAGACATCATCTCATTAGTCATCCCACAAAATGGGGATAACATATGGCTCCTACTTGGGGACATGTGCTCACCATATAGTGCATTAGAATTGAAACATATCCTGGTAGATGTATGCCTACACTGAAACAAAAAACTGTAAAATCTAGGGTGGTTCTATCACCCTTCATCCATATATATCAAAATCCAAACGAAAACTAATCTAGAAAATCAAATTTTAGAATTTTTTTAAAAATTTCTAAATGAAGCATGAAATTAATATGAAAGTAGAGAAAAATCAAACACGAGATGCATCTAAACTAATATGAGTAATCAAGATTAAAAATACAAGGAAATCAAGATGACCTACCTACTTACCTGTGGCACGGGCCCTGAAAATGTCATTTGACTTGAACATAAGGTTGGAGAAGATATCCATCCATAGGTAATGGAATATTTCTCCCATCGAAGGATTTCAAATAGTACTTTTCTTTATTAGACTTCTTATTGAAAATGTAAGGGCCAAGACACGAGTTGTCATCTCGTTGGTCATACTTGGGATTTTCCTTTCTCTTGTTCTACATGAGTGCAAGAATTCCTTCATTGAAATTGATGTAAGATTTATTCTCCATGTATGGATAGGAAGGAGGCTCTGTGTTGACCACCCATTTTATGAATTCTTCACGTTCTCCATATTCTTTATTCAAAATTTGGATATACCCTCATTGTTTCCCTTGGAACTTTACAAGTTTCTCTTTGTATTCATATGTCCTTGGGAGGATCATATCTACAAAATCTTCCTGCATGAAAGGTATCTCATATGGATCATACTCAATAATCTATTGAGGCACATCATATTCACATTCATTGATGTAATTAGGGCCATTAGGATCCATCACATGCCTATCATCTTTCTCTCTCAACTGTAAAATATATCAAAGGTGCCATCTTCAATGGGGATGTGTGCATGGGTAAGTTCCATGCTAAAGAATACCCCAGGGGAAAAAAACCAACTCCTCAATAAGAGCATCCCCCAGGCATATGGAACATTAATTACTACTATGTCCATGAGGAGGCTAATATGTGGAAAATCAATCAGAAATACCTCAAATCCCTCACACAACCCATAAACCTTGACCCATTTAGAATCAATAACACATACATTACCATAGGTTTGGGTTGTATTCAAAACAAGTTGTTCTATCACCTTTAATGACATGAAATTTGTTGAATCCCCATAATGAATCATACAAATGTTTAAGCGGAGGCCATTCATGCCTAATGAAAGATAGAACAAAGGATTCTTGTCCATTTTGTTATAAAAACAGGATCACAGAGAAATAAAATAAAACAAATGCAGAAATAAAAATAGAAGATACATAATACAATAGATAAACAAATATGCATGGTTCACCCAGTGTGGGCTACACCCACCAGAGAAAATGCCAGGTCCTTCCTTTTTATTATTCAACAAAATGAAGGGATACAAACTACAACAAACCCATTGTAAATTCATCTTCTCTCCCTCACATTCTCCTCTCTTATAATACAATAATCACACACATGTACAGCCTCAATAAAATTCCCTCATAAAAGAGGGTTTCCTTCTAGGGAAAAACCCCTAAATTACCTTCTACTGTAAGAATTTAAGAAACCCTAGTGATATTTTATAAAATAAAACTATTAAATAATTCTACATAGCTGACACTAATAAACTTTCACGCTTCTAGTACTTATACCATCTCTTCCCTTTCTCTTAAAACCCTGGCTCTTTGTCCTAAAGATGGATCCTGATCTGGATCCGAAACGTCGACAATCTAATGACTACACTGTGGATTTTCCCATCAAAACTGAAAATCCCACCCACAACAATCTCACTCATCAGATCATTTCCCTGTATGGTACGGAGACTCTGGACGAAATTCGAGTTTTAGAAAATCTTAGGGTTAAAATTAAGAGAAGAGTGGCAGACCTGGAATTTCTCAAAAAATGTCGAGATGAAAACGTGCTACCTAAATTCGCACAGATTCAGCATAGAACCAAGAACAGGTGGAACAGTGCGGCCTTCTTCAGACTGGGTTTATCCATTGTGAGAGGCGAAATTAAAAAGAACAGATGCATTCTTGAACGCACATCCAAAAATGCATTGAAACTCCACCTAAAATTAGCGCAGATCGCGACACCCGGACTGTGGAGGATAGTGGATTCCATGACAACGATGAAGGCTGAGAAAGCATACACAGAGGCAAACAACAGACATGCGTCCAAGCTAAAATGACTGCTGAGCAACAGAAATAGCCTGAACACCAAAGAAAAGAATGTAGTTAACCTATCCGCGCGGGTGCTGAACGAAATGGAAATGGCCGTTTTAGGACGTGGATTAAACTTCGCAGTCTCACCGAACTTCATCCCCATGGAAGACATCATCTGCTGCATAGAGGATGGCATACAAAACCTGAGTGATGAAGACAAAGAATCAATCAGACAAGACTGCGCAGTGATCCTACGCAAAGCCAAACCCCCAAAACGAAGCAATTTAAATAATGAAGAACGTACAGCTCTAAAGAACCTAAGAAACAATGATAAATTGGCGATTCTCAAAGTGGATAAAGGAGGTGCTACCGTTCTTATGAACATGGAGGACTACAACAATAAAATGATAGAACACCTAACTAAGAGTGGTAGCTATAGGAAACTAGACTCCAACCCCATCAAGAAAATTATAAGACAAGTCAAGATAGCCATCAACATCTCTAACCTAGATGAGAGAACCAAAAAATTCCTAACCCCCAACAATGAGATCACCCCTAGGATATACGGTTTGCCGAAAATTCACAAAGAAGACGTCCCTCTTAGATCCATAGTGAATACCATAGGTTCACCAACCTATGAACTGGCGAAACACGTAGCTAAGATCCTCAACCCCCTAGTAGGCCACACCAACTCCTTCATCAAAGATTCCAATGACTTTATCAATATCATCAAAAATGAAAAGGTAGGGCCCCAAGACACCCTTATAAGTTTCGATGTAGTCTCTCTTTTCACTAAAATCCCCTTAGAAGAAGCCATCCAAATTGTTAATGAACTCACCGATCCGGATACAGCTAAACTAGCCGAAGTCTGCCTACGCTCCACCTTCTTCAGTTACCAAGGAGAGTTCTATGAACAAACCAGTGGCATAGCAATGGGCTCCCCACTGTCCCCCATTGTTGACAACTTGTTCATGGAGAATTTTGAAAAGAAGGCCCTAGACTCCTTTCCCTTAAAACCCTCAAGGTGGAAAAGGTATGTTGATGATACAAATGTTCTCTGGCCCCATGGAAAAGATGAATTACAGAAATTCTTTCTACACCTAA
>ML782186.1:130327-157106 GCA_009831015.1 Picea engelmannii
CCCCCACTACCTCTCTAGCTACCTTACATAATACTACTCCATATACACCTAAACATAATATATTTGCATAAAGGATGAACAGGATGCTGATGGAAAAAGAAAGGTGCATGCTCAGTGGTTCGAGGTTAGGGAAAGAATTATGAGAAGAGGCAATGGTTACTGCATGTTACCTGGTTAACAAATCACCCTTATCAACATTGTATGACAAGACTCCACAAGAGCTATGGATTGATAAGAAACATTCTCTCACACATATCAAGGTATTTGTCTATGAGGCCTATGTTCATGTTCCAAAGGAAAACAAGAGTAAGCTAGATAAGAAGGCTAAAAGGTGGATCTTTATTGGTATAAAGATGGTTTCAAAGGTTATAAGATTTGGAACCCAAAATCTAAGAAGTTTGTGTATAGCTAAGATGTGGTATTTAGAGAGATGAAGGATGTTGTTAAAAAGGAAGTCCTACCAAGTAAGGAAGAACCAGAGAAGATAGAGTTTGATTTAAAGGATGATGAATCAAGCTCTACAAAAGAACAAGAATCAGAAGAAGAATATCCTCATACTTCAGTATTGAGGAGATCGGTTTGAGAAAGAAGGATACTAGAAAGGTATAATCCATCTGATTTATGTTCAAATTTTTCTTTGTGTATTACTAATGATGATCCTAGAACTGTCAGGGAGGCAGTGGATACATAGGATGTAAATCTTTGGAAAAAGGCCATGGATGACGAAATGGCAGCCTTGGATAAGAATGAGACTTGGGATATAGTGAAGTTTCCAGCTGGAAGAAATCCCATTGGAAGAAAATGGGTATTTAAAAAGAAGTTGAATTCAAAAGGCAATGTGGAGAAATATAAATCTTGGTTAGTAGCAAAGGGTTATTCCCAAGTTGAGGGAATTAATTTTGGTGATATTTTTTCTCCTATTGCCAAGTTAAATTCTATAAGATTTTTGTTATGTGTTGTTTTTGCATTTTATTTTGAAGTAGAATAGATGGATGTGAAGACAACATTCCTACGTGGGAATTTAGAAGAAGAAATCTATATGAAGCATCTAGAAGGATTTGTTGTGAAGGGAAAGAAGGAGTTGGTATGCAAGCTAAAAAAAAGCCTTGAATGGTTTAAAAAATTCACCAAGGATGTGGTATAAAAAAATTGATACGTATATGATGGAACTTGGCTTCAAAAGAAGCAAAGAGGATCAATGTGTGTATTTTAAATTAATTGGTGATCATTTGATTTGTTTGGTCTTGTATGTGGATGAAATGTTGCTGATAGGAAACGACAAGGAGATTATCCAAGATGTGAAAAATTAGTTGTCGTTTAAATTTGACATTTAGGACCTTGGTGCTTCAAATTTAATTTTGGGCATGGAAATTAAGAGATATCGAAAAAAGAGGAAATTTTGGTTAAATAAGAGAAAATATGTAGAGACAATATTGTAGAGGTTTAATATGCGGGAGTGTAAACTGGTAAAGGTCCCTATTCTTGTTGGTGTAAAGTTATCTATGGATCAGTGTCCCAAGAGACAGGAAGAGGAGGACATGTCTCATGTTCCATATGTGAGTGCAGTTGGCAGTTCGATGTATGCAATGTTCTGTACTAGATCAAACATTACACATGCAGTGGGAGTTTTGAGCAGGTATATGTCAAAATGATTGAAGGAGCATTGGACAACCGTAAAAAGGGTTTTTAGGTATTTGTGTGGCACTGGTAGCTATGGATTATGCTATCAAGGAAGATTATGATTGGACAGAGTGTTGGACATACATGGATTTGTGGATGCAGACTAGGATGGAGATATGGATCATTGGAGATCTACCAATGGGTATGTGTTTAACCTATTTGGAGGAGAAATCAGTTGGATGAGCAAAAGATAAGCTGTAGTGGGACTTTCAACTACAGAAACTAAATACATGGCAACCACACATGCAAGTAAGGAAGATGTATAGTTACAAATATTGTGTTCAAGTATTGGGTTGGCACAACAATATGTAAGCATAGAATGTGATAGTCAAAGTGCAATTTGTTTGGCGAAGAACCCAACTTATCATTGAAAGACAAAGCATATTGATATTCAATATCACTTTGTGAGAGACATAGTTGAATAAAAGAAAGTGTTGCTGATGAGGGTGGACAATTTCAAGAATGTTGCAGATTCATTAACAAAATATGTGAGCACTAAGAAGTTCTCTTGGTGTAGAGTATCCATGGGCATTGCTGCCTTGGATTGTTGACTATGTAACCGTGTAACCCCCTGTATGAAAAGAAAAAAACAAGTGGGATAATGTTGGGTATGTGTTTTATTCTTTGTGTGACTAGTCGCAGTGTCTACTACATTGTGTTGTGCATGCAGGGGGGTTGCAGGGAAATGTGTCGCATTTTTACCTCATTTTTCATGTCACCTCGATTTTTGTGTCCATTTTGGGAGTTTTTTAGGCACATGGTTTTTTCTGATGGTTTTCTACTTCTTGTTAAGGAATTAGGGTTGTTGAATAATCTAGGTCATTAGGTTAAGGTTTTGGATGTCGTTGGCTCCCATATGTATATTGTATTGTAAACAATGTATCACTATGAATGAATATAGAATATGATGGTTTTCTTGGTTTGGGTTTCTAGGGGAAAAATCTTTGTGTAATGTGTGTATTTTCCATTTTACCTTTTCTGTTCTAATACTGAAAATTTGTTTGTTGTAAAATATTGTACAAGGTTAAAATCTACATGTCAGGATCATCTGTATTGTTCCTAATGACTTTCTGTCAAGAACCTCCCATTCTTTTCCCTTCATGGACGACAACTTCTTTTCTATTCCACCCAATGGTAGGAATAGATCCTTATGATATAAACATTCTTCCATTTGCATCTTCCATAACTGGTAGTTTTGTCTGTTAAATTTGTCAACCCTAAACATTCCATTTCCACCATTACTCCCACTCGAAATAGGAACCCTCTTTTCCTACGAGTTACCTTTTTCTCTGATACCAGTGGTTAGAAAAATAGGATCAAGGAGAAATAAAATAAAACAAATGTAGAAACAAAACACAAAAGATACATAGTAAAATATAAACACAGATATACGTGGTTCACCCAGTATGGGCTACATCCACCATGGAAATTTCTAGGTCCTTCCCTTTTATTATTTATCAAAATGAAGGGATACAACCTACAACACACTCACTATAAAATACATAGCCACAATACAATTCCCTCATAAAAAAAGGTTTCCTTCTAGGGAAAAAAACCCTAAAATAACTTCTGCCATCAGATCTGCGACCTTATAATGAACGATCCATATTCACTATGGAATTGCAATATTTTACAAGGTAATTTTTCCTAATATTTCTGCCACTCCCCTGGATTCCCCTAGCCACAATTGTGGGGGGGGGATCCCCCCCACACCCTCCGTTAGGGAATGGAGTACTAACACAGCTGAAAAAAACCTTTGAATTAGGAATATAATCAAGCTCCATAACCAACACCTTTGTTGATCGAGGTACATAGTGCTCAAAATGATAGGAGGGTCATCCTTCTCGGTTGGTACATGTAATATCTTCAAGATTTCCCTTTTCACAGAAGGGATCGTGCACATATATGTCATTGGGCCCATCATATTCAGTTTTCCAAACATGGATGCAACATCTATATTCAATTTAATCTCATATGTGGGAGATGTCTTAGGAAGAAAATCATATATTGGAGCTGGAGGTGGTGGGGCCACCTTCTCTTCTGATGGAAGAGGATTGTCTAGATGTGATGGAGGCATTGAATATTTATTTATTCTATTGTAAGTAAAATATTTCCTCCTCCTTAACTCCTTCTGATCATCTATTAATTCATTCAAGGCCTAGAGTCTCCCCTATCATCCCCCCCATATTATGGCTTCATTGATCTATTATTGTGTGACTTGTTCCTCTTGGAAAATGTAGATCATACCCATGAATTTCATACCATCAGGAGAATATTCATCTCATCAGGGACATTCATCTTCTCTATGAGTTTATTGGCAAGGAAGGCATCAAGATTTTTTGTCAACCATTCCAATTGGTTTTAAGGTACCTGGGTCCTTTGCCTCCTATTGAATCCTTGGTTTCCAACCTGTGGAATCTCTCTTCTGACTGGTAAACTGAGGTCTAGGAGAAGATTTGTTTCTCTCTACAGTAGTCAAATGGCCCATAATATAGTTTTGTACCTTGGTAAACTAATTACTCATTTGATCTATCTTCTGAGTCAAGAGGGAAATTAGATCAGGAGCACTACTGTTGGAAACATTAGTCGTTTCTTCTGCCTTGAAATGAGGGTACTGAAAAGTATCCACCGTTGAATCAAGAAGATTCTCTTCAATGTCATAACTGTATTATTTTTCTTGTGCCAATGATGTGGTCTTCTTGTCCTTAAAAATGAAGTGAAATTTCCTTTCAAAAGCATTCATATAGAGGAGACAGACTGATGTGGTTGTAGGAAGAAATTATGTCAGAATCTAGCTATACAACCTGTCAAATATGGTATTGCACTCATTCACTGTCTCATTCTCCTTTTTATTTATCTGATTGAATTGTGCTACAAGTCTCCCACCATATTTGTTTTTTGACCATATACTCTTAAATAACTTGGAAACATATTCATAATACATGATATTATTGTCAGGAAGGTCTATGATTAAATCAAGAGCTTCTTCAGTCAATGATGAAGAAAAAAACTTCATGGCTACATCCTCATGCTCAATACCTAAATTTTCCATGTCCTGACCCATGATGTAAATATGATCCTCAACAATCGCTACTTTATTTCCTAGGAACTTTGGCAACCACTTCTTTGACTCTTTTGGCATTGCGTTTTGGTATTCATGGATAGTGGGCATGTTAAGGTATTTTTCCCAAGGGTGGGCCATCACAACAAGGGCAAGGGTACGGTAGAAGAGGGTTTTGAAAACACGAGACTTGAGGGGAGGCCTTCTTTGGTATACCTTAGAAGGTTTTAAACTCCCAGGGGGGAAAGGCTTAGAGAAGGAAGGGTTCTTGGAAGGTGGAGTCGCCAGATGAGCTTCAAAAATATCTCATAAAAAAGGTAAAAAGGGGAGATTTCCTTGGGTGGAGTCTCTAGAAAATATAGGGAAGAGGCTTTGGGATAGCTTTCCAAATCGTTGTTAGGGTACAAAAGAGGATTCAAAATCCTCCCCGATGACAACTCCAAAATGTTATCAAAACAATTTTAGGTTGGGAAAATCCCAACCCAACCACCAAAATGATGACAACTTAGAGAGAATCTACCCACTATCACCTTAGGCAGGTGTTCTCGTCACTTTAGAGGTGAGGTATTCACCTAAATGGGGGAATCATGGTGACCCTAAGGGTGATTGAGATGAAAAATGAGATGTATGAATGGATGCCCCTAAAGTTCAAGTTTCTAGATGGAAAATGGAACTTGGAAATGATTCTTTAGGGTTTCTTGAGGTTTCCAATGCTTTCAGTGACCTTCCAAGAGAGAATACCTGCATGAGACACAAGGAAAACCAAGTATACGATGGAATATGTGAGGTGGACACGGAAATTAAGATTTATGTCCCTAATTACAACAATCATAAATTATATATATCATCATGTAAAATATAATAAGATATGGAAAAATAGTTAGAAAAGTCTAGTTGAATAAGCAAGAGACAAGCTAGTAAAGACTAGTTCAATTCAAGAATGAAAGAGCAAGACTTTAGCACAAAATAAAGGCTGCCAAAAAAAGTTTATTGCATTGATATTGATAAGCCTTTTGGATGTATAAAACCAATCCTTATAACATAAATTTAATTTAACCAACCAAAATAACACTAAATTATCCCAAAAGTGCGCTAGGGTTAATAGTTTGTTAGGGAAAAGTTATTGCTAATTTCTAAGGTTAGTTTAGGAGTTATCTAGGTTTAGAGGGTTATATATATGCAAACCTAATGTCTGTAGGTTGGTTTTATTACAACAAAAATTTTTATTTGGTCAAAGGGGATGCTTCAGTGAGGCAATATTTCCTAAGGCTCAAGGAACAATACCCAAGTGATAGAACTTGAAGAATTCAACGTTCACGTTCACCAATGCAATGACTAGTGCCTTTTGATTAATGGGTTAATGGATTGAAATGTTAAGAGCTATATATACTACCTCCTTGGGGGTATAAATCCTCTTATTCCTGAATGTAGGTAACCTAGCTAGGGTTTGGTCTAAGGGGTGTAGAGCCTCATACTTCCTTAGAAAACCCTTGCAAACAATAATTTTATGCTTAAATTTATGGTGGTGATAAAGTAGGGGTGTATGCACTTGTACTCCCTACCTATACTTAGCAACAAATGAACCTTGAGCTTGAATTACAAATGATAGCAACAAGTAAAATGTATTACCAATCCAAATAGAAACAAGATAAACCATAACATGCTAAGATAAACCACCACAAATAGATAGAAAAGACCTCCAAGAGATAGTGCATCATCATCATGTAGTCCATAACCAAAGATAACACCATACCATATCACAAGAGAACAAAAATCTTGAAGGTAGAAAAAATTTTAGTCCTTGTCTCTTCACAATGGGAGAGTTATGATTCAAAATGAGATTTCATGATCTCTATTTATACAAAATGTCTATCACATAGTTTGTCCACTTAGAAAAGGTAAAACATAAGATAACGGGTCAACAACCCTTATCTTACCCATTTCATCAAAATAATATTAAATAATTCATCTTAAAATTCACTTTTATACAAAGGAAACCCTAGAAAAAGGTGACATCACCCCTTTATGGGACATTTTGGCACTTTGAAGAAGTCGTTGGGGTAGTAGATGCATGGCTAGGCCTCCATAGGCCACTTTTCACTCATCCAAATCCTCTCTTTATGGCCTTCAAGTCTCCTTCCTTCAAAAAATGCCACATGTCATCGAACAACACACTCACCACCAAACCCTAGCCCTCTAGGTGACGTCAATCTTCCATAAGTGATGTTTTTCCTCTCCTAGGAAAAATGTTTGTCATGCGAGGGCTAGGTCATGTATTACATGTTGTCTTCTAGGCCTCCAAAGGTTTGTCATGATGATCCAGAATGTGGGCCTTAGGCATCCATCCAGTGGGCTTATTTCCCCATGGAAGCCCAAGCTAGGCTTGTTCTTCCAAAACTTTCCACCAAGAAAGGTCCTGCAAAAGAAAAGGGCGCACCCTCCAAAGATCTCAATTCAAAGATATCATGAAAAATGTAAACCATGTCTAATAAGAAAGGCACCTAAACATGTGCATCAAAACTACCTCATCAAATTAAAAAAATTCTCAAAACCTTATAAAATTGACCAAATTTAAGTATGGGAGCGGTGTCATAGGAGTCCTATTGGGTAAACCAAATCCCTCAAGTAGGGGATGCTACCAAGGATTTCCTTTCAAGATCATGAAATGGCTGATGAGGTGGAAGGGTTTTAGACTTCATAGGTCATTGAGTTTCATGAAATACAAGGGCTCTTATTATCTCATTCATGGGTGCCTTTATCTCAGTTGTGTAACTGAGAGCCACTACCCTGGCTTGGTGACCAAATGATGGTAATGTCATACCACTAAATACACATGATCATGATAGGTCGGATCATGATGAGACCTCCTATCCTCAAAATTACCCCTTAAGAATTCATTATCATTTATTCTTCGAGGTCCCCTTTTTATTATAGAGAATAATTTCATTTCTTTCTCGAGGGTCCCTAGGTGAATCATATGGAAGGTGTATATCTAGACTTTTATCTTTTAAGCCAACAACAATCCCTCTGGGCCTTCAACCCCTTCTTCCCATGAAATGAGGTACACTCCCTTATTGGGTCACTCAAGTCAAAGGGCCTATAGGAGGACAATATGATGGGAGTGTAATGAGCGAAAATTCATAAGTATGGTTGAGAATGGTACAATAACCCCTCAAGGGACCCCTAGTCACAAATCTTCCCCAAAGGTCGGTCACTTACTAGGTAATCTATGACACTCACCAAGGTGAAATAGGATCAAAGGAATAATGTACAAGAAGACATTATATAATCAAAATAATCTTAAATACAACATGTTCAAATGCCTTAAATATTAGGGTGATTACCTGCCACAATACATGACTTGTACCACATGGAGCAAGACCCTTTTTCCTTCCAGAAGTTAGTTGGTGTGTTGATAGAGAGAGATTTTTTATTTTCAAGAGGACACTATTGTTTGTGTGGGATGCATTGATAATGGATCAAATGTGGTGATAGAGCGATATTATGTATGTGCAAGTGGACACTACTGGTTGTGTAGTCTCTCGACACTCCATATATGCAACCCTAGGGCCTCGAGACATCATCTCCTTAGTCATCCCACAAAATGGGGATAACACTCCTCATACATTCCCCCAAATGTTCCTTTATAGCATCCTTAATAGGTTAAGGAGGTTGAATTCTATTGATTACAGGATGATGGAGGTTTGGAAACGAGCCCAACCAAAATCCCCGCCCAAAAATAAGGATTTTTTTTGTTTTTAACTTTTTTAGGGAATCTGTGCATTATCAACTAGAAAACCATGAAAATACATGAGTTGTACATAGCTGACCTACGGATGACACTAAAAATGATGTTTTTTAAGTGACTTTGATGAGGAAAGTTGGGATTTGAGCTTGCAAGTTAGGAAAAATGGCCAAGCCATGTCACAATGCAATTGGTGTGGAAAATTGTGGTATAACAAATGTCCCCTAATGTGTGAGGTCAGAAGAGAAACTAATGGTTGAAATACATTATAACTCTTAGAGGCGAGGATGCATTGAATTAGAGCCAACGAAGGTTTCCAAACAACTGATACAAGAACAAAAACCATTAGCAGAGATCAAGTAAGAGTATTCTCTTCCCAAGTCAGGAATACCCATTTTCAGGAGTGATGTAAGCATGGCCGCTAAATCAAATACACTGTGAATCTTTGGCATATATGAAAATATGACTAATGTCCATGGCCACAAGCAATACAAAGTGGATCCATGTGATATATATATAAAGTAGCAAGCATGGCCATGAGGAATACACACCGGATCCATGTCAAAGTAGATCATAGCCATGAATAGATACACAGTGGATTTATGCCTCAAAATAAAAAAACATAGGATATCTAGGACCAAATGGAGTGAAAAATCTAATCCTCTACAAGTACCAATGTCTGTGGCGTGGTACAATATATGTAGGGTAGGAAGATAAAATATGTGATTCTTATATTTTATCCAAAGTCTTCAAAATGATCTGGTGTGGTACAAGTCTACACTATCTGACTAAATGTGTTGGGGTCAAACACATTGAGATACCATTTGATTACCAATCATTGATGTATACCATTAACAAACATGAGATGACCCACCTATGATGATAATGGGAATCAAGGTACCATGGTAAAATATAACAATTGTGAATAAATGAGATGATGTCAAACACCTTGTAGAATATATTGATCATGGGACATTGATGTATTCCTACTATAAATAGCGAGGGAACATTCCACTAATGACTGCAAGCCCCAAGGTACCAAATATGACTATAGATCCTTTTCCTAGAGAAAAATTTTCTAAATTCAATAGGAAGAGATCTGTTGGAAGGAAGGAATTAAGGAATCCTCTATCGTCCAGCACAAGAGATGGAAGAAGGCCAAATATTTGGAAGGAATCAGACGATCTAATTGTAATAACCACATTGAGGTAAGAATCTGGAATGCACCAGATATTATATCACATGACAAAGAATCTATGAATAGTAGTGAATGATGAAGACTACTGAAAAATACAAGGAATCCACTAATGGGGTCAAATGGAAACGAAGGTACCACACAAATCCCTATGTGTGATGATTCTTGTTGACATCGAACACAAGGGAAACCGCCCAATCAACAACCAATGATGTTTTGTCATCTATTGAGCGCAAGGTCACCTATCAATAATTGAAATGGACCCAGTATTCAAATATATATCATACTCTCAGAGAAATGTGTGGGATTCAATAATAGTAGACCCACCAACAAGAAGTCAATGAGGACATTCTATACTAGAACGAGTGAATGACAAAGATACTTTTGATAATTATATGAACTTGAATGACATGGGAAGGATGACTTGAAAGGTCAGAGACTTGCTACAAAATGGTTGATGCGGGCTTAAACTTCCCTTGAACAAAAGAACGACACATTATGTGGCTTAGGAAACATGACTATAAACTGGGATAGATTTGTGATACAAGAGGAATAAAAAAATGCTCCATATGGTTGGAAGAATAACCAACCTGGAAAGATGTTGTCCCTTGACCAAGTTTTGTGGAAACATTGGTTGTGTTTTACATGTTTTGGGACTTCGATAGGTTGGTCGAAGATGGAGCGCCCAGGCAGAGTTGAGATCACGGGATCTCACCTATATTGCATGATTTTTGGGCTTTTACGATTTATGTAACGGGTATGGGATGTCGGCGCATGGGTTTAGCCATGTTTAGGCATTTTTGTAATGTATAAATAAGTAGATATGACTTAGAGAGAAGTGTGTGCCTATTGGCTTCGTGCAAGAATATGTAAAGGTTGCTAAGTGTGAAGAACAATTGTTGGCTTTTGTGCATACTGTGTGTTGAGACTTGCAGAGCTAAGTGCAAGTGATTGTAAGAGGCTTTGTGCATAGACTATGTAATGATTTTTTCTATTAAGGAGTTGGATTTGTTCCTTGACCTAATTTTAGGAAGGAGGATCTGGCGAGGTGCATGCAGATCTCTTGTCCTTTGTGGAATTGGCTCTGTGGCTTTATGCATAGGAGAAGAAGAATGTAAGAAGCTCAAAGACTAATAAAGAAGAAGAAGAGGTTGGTGGACATGGCCCCACACTGGGGTGAACCATGTATATCATGTGTTGATGTGCTTTGTGCAATATTTTTCATGTTGTTTATGTATTTATATGCTTAGTGCACTGATCTTTATGTATGATATATATATCTATGGATGTTTTGTACTTTATGTATGATGAATTCCATATATGATTTAATGTTATGTGCTAAGAGGTTTTAAGATATGGATATTGATTGTTATTGCATTGATCTGTAATAAGGGTTAATATGCAATGTGAATGAGAACCATAATCTAATGCATATTGTCAGCTAAGTGCTCTGTTAGTATTGTAAACATAGATTTGTGTCCCAGCTAGGTTGTAGAAACCTGAGTCCTGCAACCCCCCCTGCCTCTACCTTGGGTGAGACTTCATCTACTCTGCAAGTGTTTTTGAAAGGGCCAGTAGTTACTATTTTGTTGGTGTGTTGTTGAAGCATTGAACCCTGGGTCTTCCCTAGTGCCAACAAATGGTTCCATTGTCGGGACCTGAAACTGTGATTGTTGAGAACTGAGGAAAAGAAAAATCTCTATGCATATATATGGTGTTTTAGTACACAATATTCTAAACATATTTCGAAGATTTGTGCTAAGAAAGGAACCTGATCTGAAGGAAAGAGGTAAGATCTTAAATCTTTGTGCTTTGGTAAAGGTAAGATAAGTGAAAAAAAATTCTTTGAAAGTATGAATCTAAGTATGTTTGATAGATTCTATCCTAGTCTGAAAACTAGGGTACAACTAGAAGAAATATTTGATCTGAATAAATCTGATAGAAATAGAGAAAGATATGTTATTCCTATGCATAGAAAGAATTTTTGGACTAACAAGTGGGTGTAGGAACCTAGAAAGAAATTTTGCAGATTGCAGGTCCAACACTGTGATCCTAGTGCGCAATACAAAAGAGACTGGAGATCATTTAAAGAAAGAGAGGATTGACATTGTGCTATAATTGCATAAGACTGGGACATCTTGCTAAGGAATGCCCTAGTATAGGTCCTATTTGTCTTTGTTGTAAAGATGTTGATCATGAGGTTTTGGGTTTCCATAGAATGATTGATAAATTTGAAAAGATAAACATGAGACACGAAAAGTATGATGAAGGTCAAGAGGATAAGGATATGTCAGAGAAACAGAAAGAGAAAGAATCAGAGATAATGTTATTACAGTTGAAAGAAACATTGAATGATCACAGAGACATCAGTTTACCAGATATTTTAAAAGAGAAGCAGTGAATAGAAACAAGAATAGGAGACTTCGACATAAACTATGTCTTGGATGAGGAAACACATGTGAATATTATGCCAGAAAGAACTTGGGAAATTTTGGAAAAGCCTACTATGGTTCCTTCATTGGGAAGGATAGGATTTTTTAAAGGAAATATGATAACCCTATGTGGAAGAGTTACTAATGTACCTATGATTTCTCATGAAACATCTACCGAAGAAGAATTTGAAGTCATTACGTTTGTTGAGAATAGCGACCCCTTTTAAATTTTTTTATGAAAGACCTGAATTGAGAAAGATCAAAACCAAAAGAAAGCAGATGAAGAAGCAACAAAACATAAAAAAACAATAATTAATGGGACTTCATAGCCAAAAAAATAGCACAACTAATAGAAGAACAAGAGGATAAGTCAAAGCAACAAAGGGCTAGAGAATTAGTTGTCAAATTTGAAAGAACACAAGAAGGCTTAAAGAACTTGTCCTTGCAGGAAAGAAGAGAATCCACCTCGTAAATAGTAAGAGAAGAGGTATTACACTTGAACCCTTTGAAAGACCCTCAATAATGTGAAGCTGCTATGCTAAAAGAATATAAGAATAAGAATGAAAAGAGGAATCCAGAGACTCAACTCATATGAAAGAAGGAAAGAAGGCTCAACAAGAAGAAATCCAAGTTAGAAAAACTATGGGAAGTTCCAGAGAAGACTTTGTGGGAGACAAATCTTTATAAGTTGAACCTCGCTGGAATAGAAAAACCTTGCGGAATGGGAGTTCACCATGACAAAGCTATATGACCGTTGGAGGCATCTTGACCATTAGAATGACGCTCCAAAATGACTATAAATGCAGTTAATGATGGAAATATTGCCATTGGACCGTTGATACTACACCATAACAGATGGATTCGTATTGATTGAGGCATTCTGACCCATTGGAAGAATCTGTTATGATGTTTCTTATTTAACCGGTCGGACACTGTGCCAGGACCACTTTTTGAAAATTGTGATATCTAAGCTAACAAAGAATCGATTTCATACCACGTTGTGTTTTCTATACCTCTTTATTCAGTTTATTACCTTTCTTGTTCATTCACCTACCCGATCTATTTTGTTACAAGTGTGAATGTCGGGCGAGCATAGCACGCTGAAGAAGTTTGTGGAGGATATTTTTATCGACCTCATGGCTGAGAAAGTCATGTCTGTAGGAATACATGCATCGTTGACTAGTGGAATGAAATAATCCCCATCGACTCCACATTGGTCTAGCCAAACCGTGACTGAGAAAAGAAGAAAGAACCACGATGATCTGGCTAACGCAAAGCAGATCCCATCGGTCTTGACTAAATACATTGTGCCTTTGACTAGCATGGTTAATCATGACAACATCCCACAGGATTTTGAATATACATTGATCACTGCGTGCCTCCCGAAGGGGATATGCATAGTCAAACCTTAGTTGGGATTGATCCCAACTCTCAAGATAAGAGACTTCAACCTTGGAGCCAAAATAACTATGTGATGCTCGCGCCGCATAGGTACTTGATGAAGACAATGGGGAAAAATCCCAAGATAGTTCACTGACCATGGATGAAGATCTTGAGATCAACAATCCTGAATGTAATGAAGATCCCCCATTTAAGCCGACATAAGGAGGTTAACTCTTGCATTAAAATCCTCCTTCCATGCTACCATGGAGGGTATCTATGGATTGATAGGCGCGTCACTGTGGATCCGACGATAATCCACCGCATTATAGGACTTATCATGGAGGGACCAGACCCTCAACATTTCTACCCAAGGAATATTTCGGATCGTTCCCTGGCACAATGCATAAAGGAAGACTATGGCGATGTGGAGAAGGGAAAGCGAGGCTACAAGGTAGCCTCCATCAAGGATGGTACAGTGCACCTATCTTTCCATCTTATAACTGGCAAGCTCATCTAAAATAACCATCTGAAACAGGTCAGAGGGTTCGTAGTTGACCTCGCAGGGAAGTGTGTCGAAGGAATGCAGATGAACTGAGTGAGTTACCTCGTTAATGAGTTGGAGAAGGAATTTTGTGAAGCATAAGATCAAGGGTATGAGTTTCACTTTAGTTGGTTGTTGATATTGATTGCATTTATCACTTGGAAAATGATGGAAGGAGAAGCCTTCCCAGAATTCGAGCCATCGGAGCCATTATTTGAAAGGTTTCCACCTTTTTGTACACAAGTGATATGGCGAAGCAGTGGAAATCAAGCATGCCATTGAAGCATTCCCATGGATGACCCTGAACACTTCTCACATGTAAAGGCCGCTAGAAAAGTTTCATGCAGAATGACACTTCATTTACATAATTGTGAACATGGATGAAAATAAGGAGGAGGTGTAGTCTTATTATAAGTTTACCGATGAAGACATGGAGGAGATCACCAAACAATGGCCATCTGAATTCCTTGTACTGGTCGAAGATGCAGAAATCTCGGACCCTGACATCATCGGAAGTCCTTTGGTCACCTAGACTGAGTATGATGGACAGAGCAATGTAAAGAAAAATAAGAAAAAGGAGGAAGTACAGGAAATATAAAGTGATGAGAAGGATAGTGCATTGAAGGAAAGTACGCTTGATTCACCCAGAGAAGGAGGAGGAGACGAAGTGAACAAACAGGAAGGAGGGGAAGAAGGAGACAAGAAAGAAAAAGGTTAAGTAACACCACCGAAGGATCCCCTCACCATAACATAAGCATCACAAAAGAGGAAGGTTTCCCCAGAGAAACCTTTGTCAAGAAATAAGGCTCGCGCCAACAAGCCTCTGTCGAAGAATGTGGTCATAGTGGATGATGTTGATCTCATCATATCAGCTGTGGAGGATGCTTCAGAAGACATATTGCAGAGAAAACCAAAAGTCGATGTATGACAAAATGTAGAAGGATCTCAAAGACATACAACAAGCTATCCATTCGAGCTACACAATACCTACTGCACCTTCTTCATCAGAAAGTGCAAAATTGGGGGATGAGCCCACCCAATTATGGAGATTAGTAGATGCCATAGAGGCTCAACTTCATTGAGCCCAATAAAAAAAGGAACAAGCTATCGAATCCATGAAGCAAGAAAAGGAGGAGGCCTTAGAGAAAATTCGAGTTGCGCAGCAGGAGAAAGGCGAAATTAGGGTGATGTTTGAGGAGGACAAAGAAAAGATGCAGAAAGAAAAAGACCAGCTGCTTGCAGAGTAGACTGTGGTAAAAGAGGAAGTGACTAGAGCACTTCACTCTATGCTGGGCTTGGAACAGGAGGAACCAGAGTCCACTGAGATGTAAGTAGGGAATCTCGCTAAAGCTATTCAACAACTTCAAGCACGAATAATAGAGTTATAACTCCAAGTAGTACCTATCACTTCACAAGAAGTGCACAATCAAAGGGAAGAAGCTGCCAAGAATGCAGTGGAAAGAATTAGGGAATTGGCCTCAGAGTGTAAACAATTAAGTGATCGAAGTGAGAAGACCTATGAGTTCCTTGCAAAAGATCCAGAGATGAGGAAATTGGAAGAACAACTCTAGGAGGTGAAGTAGCAAGAATCCACCGTGCAAGCATAGATGAAGCTTCTTACTGCAGTCGAGAATATGAAAATATCACAAAAACAATGCGTATTTGAGAAGCAAATTACTGCTATTTAGAGAAGAGTTATGGAGGTTACATAGAGACTCCATCTGGTGCGGGACAAAGCCTGCACACGTTTTGAAGAGATCGAAGGACAAGGCTCGCAGATGGAATAGGTGGTCACGACAATAGAAAAATGCCTGGAAGGGCCTATCACCAAGTAAGTGATTCAGGAATTTGTCGAGAAGGAGGCTCTGGTGAAGCAGAAAGTCGAGGCAAATCGAGCTAAGATAGAGGCATTTGAAGTAGTGTTTCCCAGATTTGATTGACTCGGGACAAGTCTTAGGTGAGTGTTGGGGGCCTATTGTTCCTCGACCAAGTTTTGTGGAAACATTGGTCATGTTTGACAATTTTTGGGACTTCGAGAGGCTGGTCAAAGATGGAGCACCCAAGTGCAGCTGATATTGCGAGATCTCACCTATTTTGTGGGACTTTGGGGATTTTAAGGTTTATGTAACATGTATGGTATGTCGGCCCATGGGTTTACCCATATTTATGCCCTTTTTAATGTATAAATAAGTAGATATGACTTAGAGCGAAGCGTGTGCCTATTGGCTTCGTGCAAGAATATATAAAGGTTGCTAAGTGAGAAGAACAATTGTTGGGTTTTGTGCATACTGTGTGTTGAGACTTGCAAAGATAAGTGCAAGTGATTGTAAGAGTCTTTGTGCATAGACGTTGTAAGGCTTTGTGCTATTAAGGAGTTGGATTTGTACCTTGACCTAATTTCGAGAAGGAGGATATGGCGAGGTGCACATAGATCTCCGATCGTTTGAGGAGTTGGATATGTGGCTTTGTGCACAGGAGAATAATAATGTAATAAGATCGAAGACTAATAAAGAATAAGAATAAGTTGGTGGACGTAGACCCACACTAGGGAGAACCACATATATCCTGTGTTGATGTGCTTTGTGCAATATTGTTCATGTCATTTATGTATTTATCTACTTAGTGCACTGATATTGATGTATAGTAGATAGATATATGGATGTTTTGTACTTTATGTATGATGAATTCCATATCTGATTTAATGCTATGTGCTAAGAGGTTTTAAGGGTTGGATCTTGATTTTTATTGTGCTAATTTGTAATAAGGGTTAATCTGTGATGTGATGAGAACCATAACCTAATGCATATTGTTGGCTAAGTCCTCTGTCAGTGTTGTAATCATATATATAAGTCCCAACTAGGTTGTAGACACCTAAGTACTTCAACCCCCCTTACCTCTACCTTGAGTGAGACTTCATCTGCTCTGTAAGTGTTTTCGAAAGGGCCAGTAGTTAGGGTTTTGTTGGTGCATTGTTGAAGCATTGAACCCTGGGTTTGCTCTTGTGCCAACAAGATATTATACTAAAAAATGAGAAAGAGTCTCCTAAAGACATACTAAACCCAAAATACTGAGATACTGAATCAATATTGTGCTTTTTTCATGGGTGACAAGACTGCTTCCAACAAAAGAGATAGACGCTTTCCCCCATTTTTTTTTATTTTTTTGTCTTTTTCATATTATTAAGGCCTGAAAAATAATACAAGAATGATATAGTACGATTGAGGAAATGAGTGTCATGGGAAAAAAAACTAGTTCCAAAACACAAGAAACATAATTATGCTCAATGAAAGGAAGAATGTGCAAGATAAGGACACTAAGGGGAATGTCTCCTCTAGGGATAAATGTGTCAATCCACAAAGGCATAAATTGAAAGGCTAGCAAAAGGTAGGAATGCATAAGCAAATGGTTAAATGATGACAAGATAAAGTGAACATTAGGCCTAGAAGAACGAGCGATTAATATGCGATGCAATTATAACTTAACAAAACTTTGGAAGCCCCGTGGGTATATTATCCAGAAACAGATTGAGAGGAAGTCATGGGGCTTCAATGAAAAGACATAGTTGGACTAAACGGAGTTTCCGAGCCTACATGAATACTGCAACATGGGTGTCAAAAAGGCCAGTAAAATACTAACTATGACACCCATGAAGAGGTAGTATCTACCATCTGTAAATGACACATTTAAAGCATCTTGAAGGTCTGATGTCGAAAATTAATGGGGTGGATCCCATGACATATATGTGGATAATATGGAAATATGAATAGTGTAGGAGAAATGAAACCTACCCTATATGCCAGTAAAGAACACAATACATGATGCATAATTCAAATAGATTCCAACATAATTGGCATGTATAAGAGGGAGTCCTATCGGAAATGGCCAAAAAAAGACTAAGAATAAGAATTGAGGCTTCAACACAAAAACATGGTGGGAATAAATAAGAATCCCAAGCCTAATATAAAGCTTGCAGCATGGGCGCCAGAATAAAAAAATGTTCTAAACTAGGACACCCATGGAAGGTAGGCTCTACACAAGAATTATGACACTTTTAAACAACATAGAAGGCTCCGCGTCAGAACTCAGTAGGGTCGATCCTAAGGAAAAATGAAACAAGAAATGGATAACACAAAAAATCATGGAGGGGAAAATCTAACCTATATGCCATTTTCGATATCATTACCTATTAGAACGGATCGACATGGAACGAAAAGGTACCAAAGAAAATGTCTCCAAAGTATTGTATATAAGACCAAAAACACTTACCCAAAAGTTAATAAGTCTAGTATAGAAACCTGTGATGAAAACATGTGCTAAGGGATACAGAATTTGAAAACAAGAAACCCATAAAAACACAATATATACCAAGGACTACAAAACCTTGTGACTTATGCATAGTAGTTCTCCAGGTAGAGCCCATTTCTAGGCTCTAGCCAAGGGATTCTTTGGTAAACAACCTGTAAAGTTTTCGATTCAGGAGGAGATCAAAGATCCATAATCATAGCTTCAAGGATGGCCTCATCCAAAGGAAACTCAACATCCATGAAACATGGGCTCGAAAATTCACAAATACCAGGGCTTGATTTCTTACAAACAACAAGATCATACTCAAGAGGAAATGCCAGATTACTTGGGACAAGAGGGGAAAGAAAAGGATTAATATTGGAATGCTAATAGGGGGGGCATGAATTAGTATGAGAGATTTATTATGAATTTTAACCATAATATGTAATCGCTAATTCCATCAGTAGTATATCATCAATATATCATGAGCAATATAAATCAACAAAACATAATAGACATCCACAGAAACACAGTACACCAGAATTTACGTGGAAACCCAAATAGGAGAAAACCATAGAATGATTTTCTTATATATCAAAATAATAAATTCATTGGAAGCACCAACTTCCCAATTCTTCAGCTACAACTCTAACAAGTCTGTGACCAACTATTTATAGGCTCCAACCTGAAGGCAGCTACAACTCCCTAAATTCTTTGGCTCCAATGAGAAGGAGGCTACAACCCCCTTTCCTTTCCCCATCTTGCAACCTTGAAATATAAATGTAGACCAAACTCTCACTACCACTGATACTATCACTGCCTCTGATAATCAACATGTAATCAACTTATCATCCAACCTGTCATTTTCATTGTCACATCAACATGTAATTGATCATAAACATGTAACCTGTCATTGTCACATCAATCTGTAACTAATCATCAACCTGTAGCCTGTCATTGTATATGTCACTGATATATCAACTAAATCTTCTCATATAGACTATATCAACATCAAGTATCCAAACCATGTACCAAATGTACCTCAAGCATGCATCATACCATATACCATAAGATATGCCTCAAATATATGCCACTATCACAAATATGTTCCTCTAGCACTAAACCATAACAACCATATTCAATATACCAAGGATATGTCTCAATCATGTATCAATGACACTAAAGCATGAAGTTCAACCATATGCAACTATATACCAAAAGAGTCTCCAAGACATACCTCAAGAATGTTGGTGTGGAATTGATCAGACCAGGGTCCTTCTTAGGTTACCAACAAAGGGTATTAAGTAGTCTAGGGAATTGTAATTTTCATCTTATTTGGAGAGAAGAAGTCTCACCCGAAGCACAACCAATACAAGAGCATAGGGAATGGTAAGGAGAATACTTAGGTAGATCTCCAGAATCTTCAAGATTCAACATAGTCTTGCACAAGATGAAATAAAAAGTAGTAGATCTAAACCCATTCATAACTGATAGTAAAGAAAACATAGTTGCGATAAAATTTTCAACCAAGATATAACATATTGATCTTATTAGACATGAATAACTAAAGTAGAATGACAATTCACAGACATAGACAGATAATTACACAAAATATTTCAAAATTTTAGGTCCTTCCATATATTATCATCAAAAGGGTTTCTCAGATACAATCCAACAGATACAGACATTACTTGGTCTTGCCAAACTAACAAAAACTATATACTATTGAGAAACAAGGATATCCCTGGCCCCTTTCTTTCTCGATATTAAAAGAATTCATTACTCTGTTACAATATTTTCTAGTTCCGAACTCATTCTTCAAAGCTCTATCTACCCTTTCCCAAGATGGAAATTAATTACGATAACATAACCTAAATGGAGTGAATGATAATCCCATCAACCCTTTACAATCATATACATCTCGTATATATAAGACAAATGGATTTAGACTTTTTTCTTTCTTTTTCTTTGTTGTAATCTCTTTCTTCGGGTTGGTGTTGCACTGTCCCTCTAACCACTTTTCGTTTCTTTCTCCATTCCTCTGTCCAAATTTCTTGTGACTTTCACAACTTTCTAACCATAATTGGGACTGTATTATTGATTGTGGAGGATCTATTAATAAAAAATGAAGGGCCCAAGAGGATCCGACCACAATCCTTGACTCTCCCTCGAGTTAGGTCCTTGGTTCTTCCATGGTTTCTGGGAAGGAATTTTTCTTTCCTTTATCCTCTATCTATGTTCTACTTTTGGATTATTCTCGAGAAATTTCTTATTCCACCTCTTCAAATGAAGGGCCCAACTATGGAACTAATTCCAAGGCTCTCTTCCTTATATATTGGAAGTTATCATCTTTATCCTGCCATTTTCTGGCCAATAACAAAGCTTCATCCATGAACTATTGAGTTGCATCCGCAATTCATCCCTTGGGTTTAGATGCAACCAGAGAGCTCCAATTTGAATCAGTTGTAGCATCCACCTGGTGCATTTTCAAGTAGAATTTCTGGAAGACTGGTCAGAACTCTCGTTGCTCTCTCTTAGCCATTGACTGGGCTTCATATAAAGCATTTAGCTCATTGTCAATTTCTTGGATCTGGTCAAATTTTTCCTTTTGTTCTAGCGGATCTAGTGTAATGGTGACCTCTTCACTGAGTGAATGTACCTTCATGCGCAAGTCCTCTAGAGTCTAGTTGCACCGTTCTATAATTCTTATCCAGTCACTAACCTCTCGAAAATTCTTTGTACACTCTGTAGTCCTTCGGTGTAGAGTTACTATGACCATGTTACCTTCAACCACAACACTTTCCATTTTCTCTTGCAGCTTCTTTGCTTTACTCTGACTCTCCCACAGTTGTGCTTTCAGTTTCTCTGTGAAAATGGCTAGCTCTGAACATGCTACCTGGAGTAACTCGATATTCTACACCAACTCGCCTACTGCACTGGATTCAAGCATTTGTGGTTCTTTTGAATATCTGGTCAGGCTTTTTCAAGATTCTCTTGGTCTCTTTCTGGTTTTTTCACCTCTTGGATCTTTGCATATTATTCTTGTGTCATGTGTTCTTAGGCGAGGAGTGCTTCCTCTGAAAAATATGCATCTCGCTCGACTTGATGTATCCTTTGCTGCAATTGATCAATTGAGGCTCTGATCATTCCAATTAAATGCATTGATGGCCACTGAGCAAGGTCACCAAAGGAAGTAGTGGACTCCCTGGGTACTCAAACCTACAGTGGGATTCCACTATCCATAAAATGATCTGATTGTGTCTCCACCTCTTCCTCCCTGGTAGATGGACCTTGCGATAGATTTACAAGACTCATCATTACCGTTACTGAAAGGAATGGGAGTATTTCGACTTTTTCCAAGTAGAGCTACACTAGCTATGCACATTGTTGTGTATTTTGGAGTACTAGCTCCAGTTGTTCTTGCAACGAGCTTGCACTCTGTTCAAATGTTGATTCATGTTCCTTATAAACCTCTGTTACTTACACCTATTTCTGGACCAATGTGTCTGTGGTTCCACTTCTTTGGATAACACCCTCAACATTGATTGTTGAGGGAGTGCATTGAGGGCTTGGGACTTGTGATATTGGTGAACTTTGAATCTCTGTTGAAGGGGAAGTGTCCTGAATTGGTACAAATGGGATGATGGACTAGGTCAAGACTTCATGGGTCAGACCAGTGAGTTTTGGTACATGCTAGGGTAATTCAGGGGGGTCCAACTACATGGGATTAGGTTTGGTGTTTTAGTGTGGGATGGTTGTTTCTTGCGGTGGCTATTGTGGTTATGGGGGTGATGGGGGTTGTTCGGTGATTATGCTGGTGGATGTAGTGGTGTTCATTTCAAGTACATCAGTGATGTGAATCACCATCTATGCAACTTGCGTGGCGGATCTGGTACGAGGTAAATATGATGATATAGGTTGCGGATTCAATGGATTAATAGAGGAAATACATGTTTGAGGCTTTGTGGGAGTGACATATCTTATGAAATAAACAACAAGGATATCATTGACATCCTTTCCTGAGAGAGGAATCTCGTCTAGAAGCCGCAGGAACACTGACAGTGTTCTCTTCTTGTGCTCCATAGTTATATCATCCTCCTCCATCTCAGAGTCAGATGGCATCTCAACCTTCTACTTCTTTGTTTCTGGTGCTGCTGGACCAGAACTTGGCCCGACTGCTTCTTCCTGTCCTCTTTTATTTAGGAGACCGAGGGGTAAAAGATAGTGCATCTCTGAATTATGTCTGTTGCGGTTCACTCCTGGCCATGACATGACCTATTTTTCAAACGCCTCCTCATCTAGGTATAATGAAAGCATCCGAAAGTGAAAGTATTGGTTTTGATCACATACTTTGGCCAGAAAAAGGTGTGGTGATGGTTCATGCCAAACACGATGTTCCACGTGTTTAGGTTGAGCAATTCCTGCGGTATGCACAACCTCTGAGTTACATCTATTAGCCCGTTGTACCACTTGAGGAATGCAACATTGTTGAATTCTGTATTTTTCTAGTCCGACCATGAATGCCAAGGTTCGAACATCTTTGCCAAGCGACCCTTGTCTACCGGTGATAATGGTATATCTGGGGGTGATGTCCACTTCCACATGGTGAATGTAAACAAAACGTAACCATATGTAAATGTTTTTCCCTTCTCCTATGCCTCCTCACATTCTACCAAGAGTTCTTCCACAAGGTAACTGCACCAATTGAACACAATGACGTTGGCACAAAAATATTCCACTGATAGGGCATCTAATGTGCATTTAACTTTGTAATATGAATGCATGACCTTGCTAGAAATTACATATAAAATGGTCCTAACTATCTCAGATAGAATGGGGTCAATCTTGGAAGTGCGTCCCCCTCTTTGTGTATGGAACCTCTCATACAATCTAGGCTCACCCTTTTTCTTCCCATGCTTACTTGGGCCCTGAAACCCTTTCAACACATCCTCACCTTCAAGCGATAATCCAATAAGTTGATGGACATCCTTCGCATGAATTGGGTACTTTCTATCGAGCCATAGGATCCTGTCATGTATCCAATTGATTTGGAACTTGGTACATCTCACAAACTCACCCAAAGTGTCAAACACTAGTAAATATCTAATATTCATGATGTTGGAGTTGAAGAAATTGATGAATTTCGGCTTTGGGATGAACTGCATCCTTCCCATTGTATCTGGAGCCAAGTCCCAGAATACACTAAATTTAATTAGTGGGAACATGAATTAGTATGTTAGGTTGAGGTCGAGGAGCTTCACCTACTCAACCTTTCTCTTGAGATCTCCCACGATCTCAACTGGAGGATCACATGGCTCATCCGACAATACATATTTGGAAATTGACCTCCTTCTTCCTGTAGGTCTCAACATAGTGACTCTGGACTATGAAAATGCTTCGACAATCTAGTTTGGATTCGATATTGTGACTGAGGTTTGAGGGATTGCACAGACATTACTAAAATTTGGAAATCACAAGACACAAAATTCTCTCTGGGAAACAATACGTATTACACCAAGTTCACACAAACGTATACTCAGGATTAGGTGGAAATTTCTGTAATAACTACTAAGGCCAATTATCATTAATCCTATAAACGAAATCAAAAGCTAAGTTTTTTGACGAGACTGTTAATCGGGTAAATATATTAGGTGATTTTGGCATTTACTGAACAATTTGGTCAGGGACGTGGCCAAATTCAAACCTTACTGTTTGAATGATTGAGAATCCTGACGTGAATACTGATGGCATCTTCATGTATCATGAATTTATTGTTTAACAAAGTTTGGATGGGTTTCTATAGCAGTCATAAAGGATATTACTAGATTGGGTTCGTGTGGCACATGGACTAGGATTGCCTTCGGATTATCCCTCCTCCGACCACAATGGGGTCCTCATCACATTTAATGATTTTCTTTAATAGAATCGTGGCTCTTATGATATTACACTACTGAGTAAGAAATTCTACATCAAAGTAATACTCAGACAAAAAATCAAAATACACGTCACAGCGCAACAATGCACACTCTGACTTTATTAACTGAATTAAAAAAATAATAAAAAAATTTGCTGAAATTCAAATCTAACTACTACATATTCTCCTTTGGACTAGAGCAACAATCCTTTAGCTTAGTGCTAAGAGATATAGGGTTTCAGGTGAGCGCCATTCACCTATCCTGGTCGAAGTATACCATCCAGTTGCGCTAGTCTAACTACGCCAGAGTGTAAGATCTCCATAACTATAAATGGGCCAACCAGTGCATGCGCAAATTACCTGGATTTTTCTGGTATCGACTATCATAAAGTAGGACCTTATCTCCTTTCCAAAATGTTTTAGTCTTAATGTGACTATCATGTCGAGCCTTCTTCTATGATTTCTCAACTAATTGATGAAAGTCTACTAAAAACCTAGTCTCATCAAGTTCTTGCATCTCCGTAACCCTCTGCGCGATTGATTCATCCTCTAACATGTGCGTAATATGTACAATGTATAGAATCGAGGTAATGAACTCTACAGGTACCACAACCTCTCTCCCATAGACTAGCTCAAACAGATTATACTTCTAGAGCTTCTTCGTGGTTGTCCTGTAAGCCCATAAAAATGTTGGGACTCTATCATCCCAATCTTCCCTGTTTGCGCAACAAACCTTCAATAATCCTCTCTCCATAATCTTGTTAAATGACTGTGCCATTGGCTTGTGGGTGGTAGGGGCTACTTTTATGATGTTGTATTAAGAACTCTATTGTAATATTTTCTATTGTACTACTGATAAAATGACCACCTTGATCACTGGTTAGACTCTTAGTACATCCAAATTGAGTGATAATGCTTTCAAAAATAAACCTGGAAGCAGTGTCGGTAAAACAATCCTGAATAACTGTTGCCTCATCCCATCGTGTAAGGTAATAAATTGTTTTAATAATATACCTGGCCTTTGAGTGCTTAGTTGTGGGGTTGATTGGTCCAATGAAGTCAACCGCCCACTTCCCAAATGCTTGCAGAGATCAAACTGGCTAAAGAGGAAATTTGTTTTGTCATGATGGCTTTCCTACTCTCTGACAGACGTCGCAATATCTAGCATATTCCTTTGCATATTTGAAGAGTGTGGCTCACCATAATCCATCTTGTAGGAATTTATGCATAGTGGCCTTTCCTCCCACATGGCCTCCCACAACGCCACTATGTCACTCCCATAGTATGTGTTGTATTTTGTGGTCTAAGACAAACCTCTTGAGGATATTATTGTTAATATTATGGTAGTTGTGGGAGGTATTTACCTCCATGTGTAAGCCTGACGAGAATAGAAGACTCTGAAAAGCAAGAGAAAACCCTAATGAGTTGGCTAATAACCCTAGAAGTCTTTTCAGCTCAAGAAGATAATTTATATTAGGTTATTAGCCTCCAAGATAAGAAGTCAAGAAAAAATAATAATAATATACTAAATAGACATGTACCCAGAAGAAGAAGTTGGCCCCAACAAATCTGGCAGAACCACTATAAATATAGGGTGCCAATTCTCATTTGACACATCTCATAATTGTAGAGAGAAACTGGTACGCACTGCAGTTTCCAGTTTGGTGCACACGTGTGGAGGAGAGATGCAGGTGCAGCTGCTACAACAACTAGTTTCAGTGTTGGCTTGGAGTATCTCTTGGCTAGGGTTTGGACTATCTAATCAGCTATTGTTGGTGCATTATCCTTGGAGGAAGATGCGCTACACCTTGTTTGGCTATCTAGCCTAGGGTTTGCTTCCGGAGTAATTCTCAGTCAAGGTTAAGGTGCTCAGAGGGTGGCTTCGGCCTATGGTTGGGTGACGAGGGTATCGTCAATGGTAAAACGAGCACACAATATTCTATATTCTAACAAGTTATGGGCCCACACCTCCTTCATTTAGTCTAAACGCTGTAAAGAAACATAACTACTAGGATATTGAGCTCACTGAGGAACTGCCACTAGGGTTACTAGCAGAAGCAACTTCCAAGACACTACCACTAGGGTTACTAGCAGGAGCAGTTCCAAAAACCCTAATCCTCTTGTTGAGGTACCTTAAGTTAATGGATTTACCTAATTTCTAGATAGATCATTGTGCCCTATCCTAGCACATCTCTTGATACTCTCAGCAAGCCAAGACGTGAAGTTTGAATTTCTAGTCAAATCTAGGGTTTGACCAAGTCAAGCAAGCCATGAATAACTCTATGAAGTCTGAGAACAAGTTAGATGGAGCCTCTAACTTCAGAGCATGGAAGACAAGGATTGACCTCACCCTTGCCAAGAATAAAGTGCTAGATATCGTGAGATGTAAGATCGTGAAGCTAGAGTTTGAAGAAGGAAAAGAGAAGGAACCGTAGAACATTGCAGCTATGGAGAAGTTCAAAGATGTTGACATCAATGCCATGAGTATCATAGTGGATTCTATAAAATACCACTTGATACCCTACATCTCCCATCTTGACTCAT
>ML782186.1:157156-177320 GCA_009831015.1 Picea engelmannii
ATGGAGAAGTTCAAAGATGTTGACATCAATGCCATGAGTATCATAGTGGATTCTATAAAATACCACTTGATACCCTACATCTCCCATCTTGACTCATCGAAGAATATGTACGATGCCCTAACAAATCTCTTCTCAGTCAGAAATGTTGGAAAAATTATGAGTCTGAAGAATGAGATTCGTAACATGAAGATGAATGATGATGATAACATAACATCATACTTTATAAGGATCTCCCAAATAAGATATCAACTACAAGCTATTGAAGAGATCACTTCAGAAAAGGAATTGGTGAACATAGTACTCAATGGTCTTCCCAAGACGTGGGATGCATTTGCCGCAAGCATGAACACAAGGAAGGAGTATCTGACATTTGAAGAACTTTGGACTTGTTGTGCTCAAGAAGAATCAAGGATCAATACAAAAGAGAAACCCCAAAAGAAGTATGACGATCAAGCTTTCACAACAAGATTCAAGAACTTCAGGAACAAAAGGAAGTTTGGTTCAAGGAGGAAGCCAAATCAAGAGAAAGACATTTCAGAAGTGTAATGCTTCAACTGTCGAAAGTATGGTCACTACAAGAATCATTGTCCCTAGCTAAAGAAAAGGAAGGAGAAACACAAACAATCGATTGCCGAAGAAAAGGAACCTACAAAGAAGACTAAGCAGGATGGAAGAGACTTATTCTTCTAAAAGGTAACAACACTCTTCTTATTTCTTATACATATCTTGTTTTCATCGTCTCTGTACATATCTTGTATGTCTATCTTTTGAAAGATAATGTGTTCTAAGAAGAACTATACCTATGGAAGAAAAAACAAGATGAAAAGAGATATCATTAGATAATACACATGAAAGAATGAAATACAAATCATGTGGAAGCTATTGAAAGATAAACCGAATCAATCATAAAGAGACTTAGAAGAAGCAAAGACAGAAAGAAGTCAACAATCAAAAGGAAATAGGAAAAAGACTTATGACATTTTGTAGAAAACAACAAGATGGAAGCCTGGACTCTGTTAGACAAGAGAGCCAATTATACATTGCAGAAGACAATAAGAATGCAAATGGAAGCGTGGACTCTGTTAGACTAGAGAGTCAATTATGTATTGCAGAAGACAATAAGGATGAAGATGGAAGCATGGACTCTGCTAGATGGAGGGAGCCGATTACATGCACTTATACATGAAGCAAGTATTAGGAGCGAGATAATCCCATGATCCATTGAATATGATAAAATATATATATCCATGGTAGCAGCCATGAAATATAGTACATGTTCAGTTCAACCGCAAAAGAAGACTTTTTCGAAGAGAAGCCTTAAAGTATTCTTGGTTGTCCATCCAGATCCGTGATCCTATGATGAAAGGAAGAAGTGGAATCTCTAGGGCATGGAATCTATAAGAAACTCCATGGACCCAAGAGCTAGAGAAAAACATGAAGAAGAACATGAAGATTCCAAGAAAGAAAGAAAAGCTAGAAAAACCAGTCATAATATTAAGAATCAAAAGATTACTAGCCTAATATGAACTCAATAAAAGCAATCAAGCAGAGGAAATAAAAGCCGTGATGAATAACAGTGTATGAAAGACTTATGAATGAAACCATTGAAAGATCCAAAAATAGAGGTTCTCCCAGATGGAGGGAGAATACTATGATGATTACTTGTTCTAGTAAACCAAACTTATCTCTACATAAGTCATTATATCATCTGCAACATCCATGAGTCAAAACTCTACATCAGATGAATCCAAAGAATGTTCTCTAGAGAAATTGAATAAAGAGCGTATGAAGAGAAATCTCAAGACTTTGAGGCATACTAGAAAGAGACTCTTGTATGCATATAGAAGAAGATAACTTGGTGGATAACCTCCAGTGCATAGCGAAAGCGTGGTGAATATTTCCTATAACATCAAGATGACTACTCAGTAGATCAGATCTTATGATGACATAAGAAGTTCCACATGGATATGTTCCAGTTTTCCAACTATGATATACTCTATTATCTACATGAATCCTTCATAGTGTTCCAGACTAAAGAACATTTGAAATCAAGCATTACATTATCCATGATGAAGTCTAGAAAGGAGAAAATGATTCTCCAATACATATCTCCACAGATGAGTAGATAAGAAGACATTTTGGTAAATATTCTATTCAATATGAAATATTTTGTGTACTCAAGTTGGAGCTCATGGAAACAACTTCCTTCTTATTGAAAAAGGAAGAAATGACTATCCAAGTTAGGAGGGAGCACTGGAAACATTATTGAAGACATTCATCTTTAAATTTGAAAAATAGTCCATCTTGGACAAATGATTTTCTGTTTGGAAAGTGGATTGAGATTTCTGATGGACATGTTGCCATGTTTACAGGCAAAGTGTGCTTGTCATTGATGGAAAGATTAGAGTGTACAACGATGGAAAAATAGGAACAACGTAAGCTTAGGAGGATTAGTGCAAAGTCGCACGCAGTGCATAGGTGTGCACTAGGGACAAGGTTAACTCATTGCCAAAGATCAATAGAGATAGCATACTAAGGATCTTAGATGGATCAAAGGTCGAGGCCTTTGACACCTAGAAATTATTCCAAGTCAGGAGGATGTGTAAGCTTGGGAGGAGAAGTGACAGTGATCATTGGATCCCATTGAGAATTCCCGATGGCCATCAGATCTGAATTCAAATAGGTCGAGTGCGCAGATGGAGGACAGATCTCAGGCGTTACATCCGAGTGTGAGGTCCGACCATCGTTGGATGCAAGAGAACCTGTACGTTCTTTAAAGTGCAAGGTGTAGCAAGCTTACAAAATCCCAAAAGCAGGAGGACCGTCCATCTTCGGGTAGGACACGTGGTCACAGATCAACATTTCGCTGAATGGAAAGTAAAAGGAAGGAGGTTCTCTAACCTCTCGAAGTTGTAAAATGTGAAACGCCAAAATCCCAAAATAGGCACATCAACAAAGAATCCATTTCATAGTTTTAGATACCGAGAGTTGGAGGAGTCAAGGAAGAAACTTACAGTAGGAACTCGCGATATGCGAAATCACGAAAAGATCTGGACCGTCGAATCATCAAGATTGTGGACCATTGATCTGACTCCATTTTGGAGTTTTTTATACCGAGAGTTGGAGGAGTCAAGAGTCGAGACTCTTCATCACAGGAGTATCGAAGTCGCAAAATGCGAAATGCCAAAATACCTTCAGATCATTTCATGGATCGTGACATGGAGCGTCAAGATATCTCATCACAAGGAATGCCGAAATGCTAAAATGTTGAAATGAGAAAAGCAACTTTTGGTGTAGGTTTCGGATACCGAGAGTTGGAGTGTTGAAACACTTCACCACAGGAATGCCAAAGTGCCGAAATGCCAAAATGTGAAAAACACCTTTTGGTGTAGGTTTCGGATACCGGGAGTTGGAGTGTCTAAACACTTCACCACAAGAATGCCAAAATCATGAAACACTGAAATGCATTTTCGAATAATGTTGTGGTCACAACCAATGGTCACATCTGCGGAAGATGGAGGAAGGAAATAGTGCAACCAAGCTCCATTTCAGTGATCGCAACTTGGAGTGTTGAGACCCTTCATCATAGGAATTCCGAAATGCAAAATTGTGAATGATCAAAATTTGGACCAGGGGGCAAAAATTTGCTCAATTTTCAAAGTGCTCGGATTGAGACGAAAACAGTGCCATTGCGTCCATCTCGTTTTCCTGATTCCGTCGGTATATTTATTTTCGCGAATGGAGTCCGTATGGAGGAGATATCGCGATTTTACCGTCGAGTCAAAAAGGTCAAATTTGGGTGTTGACTGTACTAGTCCGTACAGTCCGTACGGCCACGTGGCAGGGGCGTACCATCATGTTGACATAGCAGTTGGATGACGTGTCGCATTTTTATTGGTTGGTTGTCAGTGAATACAAGGTTGACACGTGTCCGTTTATGGACAAATAATATGAGGACACGTGGCCCAATCGGAGGGCGCCACATGTCCCCTCATTTTTGGCTATTTGGTTTTTGGTTTAAAAGTTTGGCAGTCGTGGGATTTGAACCAGCGACCTCCCCTCTTGACAAAGCCTTAACACATTTCCGCTAACCACTATGTCGGCCTTTGTTTCTTGTAACATATGTCCATGCGCATATATTTAAATGTGGTAGTTGTGTTGATTGGAAAATGGGCGGGTCGGGGCCTAAGCCCCGACCCTTGGTTGTATTACAATATATATGTGACCGCATACATATGCCGAAAGTTTGGGCGCGCATTTCATATGTAATATTTTGTATTACAAACATTGCAATATGTTATACATTGTAATATATGGGTTGGCGCGTGGTTTTGAACCCGCGACCCATATTTTTAAATGCGCGTGGGTTATAATCGCGCGGGGTTTTGTTATGCTATGTAATATGTTGTTTAATGCGTGGGTTACGTCCGTTGGCACGGTTTTGCAACGAGCCAACGACCTTTGCGCCCAGTCTATTGGTCACATGGTGCATATGCCCGAGACCTAGGCGGTTGGGGGCTGGAGACGCCCTAACCGTCCTACGGTTTGCACCGTTGGCGCGGTTGCGCCCGGTGCCAGGTTATAACGCGCGTTTGGAGCGTGTTCCAGGTTCAGGTGTGCACAAGAGTGCGATTTGTAGAACCAGTTCCAGCAAAGCTTGAAGGAGAAAAATGGAGGAGGCCTAACTTCTTCATCGTTTGGCCGATTGAGGTGCCGTAAAAGCCCAGCCAGGGGTTTTTGGACGTGCTGGATCCATTGGTGCCATTTTCACAGCCATTTGAAGACTTCTTCAGCAATTTTTTCACCATTTAAGTTCCAGGATGCTCCAGGGAACTTTCAGCCCTCTTTGATCGAGGACATGGTTTGGTGAGCCGATGTCTGTTTTCTGTGATTTAACTATCATGTTTGGCTAATTGCTATGCTCTGAACACATTGGGACAGGTTTCAGAGGCTTTTGAGGACTTTTACAGGTGTTTTTGCCAAAGAGAAGCTCAGGGAAGCTTATGGTCACATGTAGAAGAGGTCATGCCCAGATGAGCCATGATCCGTTTTCAGAGTGTTATTAGTCATTTTTGGGGTTTTAATATGTTATGATCTCAATGGTGCAGTCTGATTTTCCATTTGAGTTGAGCAGCAGCTTGTAAAAGAACTTTTGACTAATTAATCCCAGAGAGCCAAATCCATTATGGAGGCTCAAGGAGATGTAGCCCGTAGGGGGGTGAACTCCTTTATCATGTTGTGATTGTTGTGAGTTTGATGGTTTATTTGTTGCAAGTTATGTTGCTGTGTTTTCATTTAAAGCACATATTTAACCATTTACAAGAACATTTCCTCACACATGATCTTTTAAAGGAAGAAGCATAAAACTTAACACATAAGTTTATTTTTGCATATTTACACACATGAAGCAAGGTCCTGTAAAGTTTATTTTAATGAAGTAGGGGTGCTTGCATAGCATAACAAGTCAGCCTTCTATTTTCAGATCAGTGAAAGCACTTGGTCACTATCGGTGGTCACATCGTCGAAGAGCTGTAGAGAAGAGCTCGAAGAGACAAGGTCCATTTTAGAGTTTGGGATATGGAGAGTCGAGACAACTCTTCACAGAATCCCTAAAATGCGAAATGTGAAATGGCGAAATCAAAACGAGACCCTGTGCTTGTAATCCAATGATGTTGGATACTTGGAAATCTGATCGAAGGGATACTATTTCTTTTCACAGTTAATCGATCAGTTACGATTCAATTAGTAGAACTGAATCATGACTCTTGTACGATTGGCGATTCAGTTGTTGATGCATTTTCTTGGAGATTCAAGGTGTAACTAAATAAGTGGTATAGGATAAAATGGAAATGGAATGACAGTGGAAGGTTGGCTTTTCTAACTGGAAAAATGTGATGAACTGTAAGAAGAGTAAAATTACAGGTTGGAGAGCTTGAGAAAAAATTCAGAGATGAGTAATAGTTGTTGAACAGTCAGAAGCAAAGAACAGAGATGAAGTTTTCTTTTTGAGGCTTGAGCAAGCGAAGCAGAGAAAAAAGTGGAGTGGCAATGAACAACCTGATGAGAAGAACCATGGCACAGTGAAGAGCATGCAGAGGCACTATGCATGGAGGACGAAGAAGGTGCACAGATGGTATAAGTATGTAGAACAAAGAAGATATGGTTGCTGATGTTGAGAGTGATTTAGGCATGTAGAAGGAGGTAGTGTGCATCAGCTGAAATACACAGAAAAGGAATGGTGAATTGAGTGGACATGGCACACAGAGCATAAAAGACAGAAGAAAAAAAAGCACAAGGCATGTGTGCAGGAAAGCAGTGAGGCAGACAGTGCAGGGCAGTGTAGTAGAACAATGATGAGACTGGTAAGCCATTGATGAACATTATATCACTGTAATAAGTTTCAGTAGAAAATATTTATATTTTAGGGTGGTTGGGAGGTGCTAGGGAGGACTGTTGTTCTCAGAGGTTCAAGTGGGTGCTTGAAAACAGGAAGTTGTAGCTTTCATCTGGTTGCAACCAGATAAACCAGGGTGGCAGGATGGTGCAAGGGAGAACTGTTGTTCTCTGTTTTACAGGTTGCTGCCTGTGTGACTGGAAGTTGGTGCTAGAACACTTAGGGAGTTGTTTCTTCCTTGTAGTGGGTGATAGAGAAACCAGGGAGTTAGTGCTTCCTTCTAGTGGGTGCTAAATAAACTAGGGAGTTGGTGCTTCCTTCTAGTGGGTGCTAGAGAAACCAGGGAGTTGGTGCTTCCTTCTAGTAGGTGCTAGAGAAAATGGAGAGTTGGTTCTTTTAGCAAGTTGAATCTTGCAAAAAAAAGGTTGTAGCCTCACAATGAGTTGGAGCTCATATGTATGATAATGTACAGAATGTATAGATTACTTATCATACCAAGAAGAAGAGGCTTTTACCCTTTATGGGTTTCCTCATGAAATATCTGTCTTTGTATATTTCATATGTGTGACTGATGTCAAATGTTATATTGCTTACCTCCCTGGATTATTGTGTTTGTCATTAAGTTCTCTTCAAAGAGTTTAAAATAAGTATAATTGTTTAAGCACGGTAAAAACTAATTCACCCCCCCCCCCTCTCAGTTGTCCAACAGGATAGTCACTTCCCATTGTAGTTAACATGGGAATTAGTCCAATTGATGATGTATCATAGATAACGACTTCCCACTGTGGTTAACATGGGGAGTGGTCTAGGGCAGTCTCTCTTCTTGAGGGTTACTCAAGAAGACTAGCCCACCTCACCGGACAATGATTTCTCATTGTGGTTAACATGAGGAATGGTCGGTTTTGGAGGTTGATGCAAGACAATCTTTTCCTCTTGTGATTAATAGAGGAAATGGTCTGGATAGTCATTCCTTAGGGTTTATACATTCTCTCAAGGGTGTAATTTGATTACTGTAGGAGGAATGGGCCAGTGTGGGGAATGGTCCAGGCTCAACAATTAGGGACATACATTCCTTAGGGTTTATACATTCTCTCCAGGGTCCACTTTGATTAGTGTAGGAGGAATGGCCCAGGGTGGGGAATGGTCCAGGTTCAACATTCCTTAGGGTTATATATTCTCTCCAGCATGCACTTTGATTAGTGAATGAAGAATGGCCCAGGGTGGAGAATGGTCCAAGTTCAAAAGACAGGACAATTATTCTTCCTTGCTTGAGAAGAATAGTCCAAATATCTCATTATTCTACTCCGAGGGAAATATTCTTTCAGAGCTCATAGATATGAGTGAAATATTGGCCCAGATGATTCAGTATATAGCATAACATTGTTTCTGTGCGGGTTTCTATCAGATGTTTGTTATGAAGACTGTATGACAGTAGATGTAGACTACTGTGGTGGATATGTTCCACTGTTCGTGAGGAAGATATTCTTTCAGAGCTCACAGATGTGAGTGAAATATTAGCCTATTTGATTTAGTTTATATCATAAATTTATTTCTGTGTAGGTTGCTATCAGATGTTTTTTATGAAGACTGTATGACAACAGATGAAGACTACTGTGGTGGATATGTTCCACTGTTCGTGACTATACGTTGTTGATCAAGTACTTATGTGTTACTTGGTGTGGTAGTGTACCACTGGATTGTAGTTATGTACTACTATGAATAGACACAGTTGTGGTCTATATTTATTCTAATTGCCTTGAAGACTATCAACAGTTTATTGGAGATAATCATCATCTAGACGAATGATGAACAAAGATTTTCCAGACGAAAAATAGTTCAAAGCATTTACTCTTCTAGATTATAAGAATGTCTCTTGTGTCACTCTATGGTATGAGTGACTTATCCGACATCATGTCTAATTACTCAGATGAAGTATGGTTTTGAGAGATGATGCAACTGATGGTGATGGTGATGCTCATGATCTAGTCATGAGATAGTCTAAACAACTATGTTGATGTTATCGGGTAAATGGTATGTTTTTGTGCTCAAGACCATTACCTGTAATACCTCCCTAGCTAGGAGGGAGTGTTAATAGTATGGTATATGTGGGAGGTATTTACCTCCACGTGTAAACCTGATGAGAATAGAAGACTCCGGAAAGCAAGAGAAAACCCTAATGAGTTGGATAATAACCCTAGAAGTATTGTCGGCTCAAGAAGATAATTTATATTAGGTTATTAGCCTCCAAGAGAAGAAGTCAGCCAATAATAATAATAATATAATAATGTTATTGGATAAATCTGTAGGTGCGGACACTAACTGATCTCCCTAGATCCACCTGGATCTAGAACAAAGCAAGACAGAATATGACTCTTTCTCTAGATTTTAATCATTGAATTAACTAGGAGGGAAGAACAAGCAACATACCTTATAATCGCTTCCTATGGTCTTTGTTGCTCCCGCTTCGCTCTAGTGCTCTTGTGTAGTCAATACCAAAACAACACAAACCAACCGAAGTGAAGAAAGCAAAATCTATTCAATGATCAATCTATGTATATGATCAAGGAATTACACAATAAAGTAAAAATAACTTTATGGGAAAGAATCATATTACTGTATCATATTAAATGTGAAAGAGAGATTACAACCATGGCCTTGATTTCATAAGGTCCCTTCCAACTGTCCTTCGTTCCCCACACACTTCTTGCTCCAAGGATTCTGAAACCATAGATCTGATAGCTACTCACAATCTATCTTGACAAAGCAAATCTCAAAGCCACTCCAACCAAGCTGATAATTCCAAGCCAATCAAGAACAAGCTCATGAACCAACAAAAGCTAACTTTCTCCATGAGAACTCCTCTCCTTTTATAAGTTGAAGAGGATAAGGTGAGTAGGTTAGGATGATCCCACTAAATCATGAAAGCGAGTAAGATCCAAACCATTCAGATGCCACCTCACCATAGAAGTTTCTCCTTCTAGAAGATTTGAGAAAACACTCAGTTTTCCCACATGTAGGCATTCTCGCACCCTAGCTATAGAACAACCTGTGAACACCTCGCACCCTAGCTATGGTGCAACCTGCGAGAATGGGTCATTCTCGCACCCTGCCTATATAGCAACCTGCGAACTTCCTTTTTTTATAAGGTTTTTACATAGGAAAATGCAACTTCTTTTATCAAGAAAAGTTCTTCTCCCTTCTCTCTTTAGGAACTCAGGCCACTGACCCCTCTGAAGTCAATAGATAGGTTTACATCATTAAGGATCATAGGGATGACGAAAAATAATGTGTAATAGAGAGCCCCCCAAAGTATGAAGTTAGAACAGAGTGATAGCTGAAATACTTTGTCGAGTGTGTGTAGGGAACAAGGAACAGTCGGTCGGAAACCTACCAACAAACAAGGAAATACAGTACAATAATATATCATCACTGAGGTAAGCATTCTCGTACTCATAATACAAATGACTCAAAGAATAAATGCCGACATGTGAAGATCCATGTCAAGTAAGACAGGTCATGGCCACAAAACATACATTGTGGATCCATGCCGATATGACTCAAATCTGAACATAGCCACCAAAAATACACTGTTGATCTATGTGTTAAAGACTCAAATTTGAACATAGCCACCAGACATACAATGTGGATCTATGAAAAAGTACACTGAATATACTCCAACACAACCTGGATCTGTCAGAAAATATCCAAGGTCTTCATCTCCGCCACTCTATAGTACGAATCTAACCATGTGAATACATGTGTTGAAGTCGAACATGGTAGAAACCACTTGATTACCGGTCATTAGTGTATACCGTTAACAAGTGCGAGGGAAATCACCATTAATTTCAATGACTCCCAAGGTACTCTGGTACAATCCAACGAACATGAATCAATGAGCTGAGGTCGAACACTCGACGAAATCTCTCGATCAGGGGTTGATAATGAAAACCCCCTGTCGAAAGCGAGGAAACCTGCCATTGAGGCATGCAAGTTTCAAGGTACCAATTAGTTTCTAAGTCTAATTCCTGGATAATGAGTTGAAGTCAACAGGAAAAGACTCGTCATAGGAGGGCCTTAATGTATCCCCCATCAATGACACGAAACAGGTAACAAGATTTGATGTAGAACAGAGTAACAAGTGATTCAGGACTGAATTAGGGATGGCCGACGCAATAGAAGGATTACAGACTGTAGAAATGGCCGACGCAATAGAAGGCTTTTCAGGTTGGACATCTTTTTGAACATATTGATGACACAACAACTGTCTTGGAAAATAATGACTCAACAACAGGGATCACAGACCAATTTGTAATCTTATAAAGGAGTATGATCTAGAGACAAGTGGATTTTCCAACCTAGACACAAAGTGAGTGAAAGGGTGTCATGTTCAAAAATGACTCTTCCATGTAATACAGGTTTAGACACAATTCTTTCCCAATTTTCCCCCCACCATTTCTGGCAAGTACCTCTTTATTTTTACGCAATCTTGAGGAGGATAACATATGCTTGTCGATGTAAGCTCATCCTTTGGACGAGTACCTCAGAGTATGTTTAACGAACCCTAAGAAGGAGTGGTTCGGTCCCATTGCGGGTCTTTCAATATTTGTTTAACGAGTCCAAAGAAAGAAAACTCGGAGGTTTTTCATGATTATAGAGTCTGAAAAACACTTAAAAGAGAACTCTCTCAGTTCCTTTTTTGTAAAATAGTCTGATGAGACCGAAAAAGATATAAATTATCGCCCAACAGATGCTTTCTTGAAATACTTTAACGAGCGTGAAAATAGCAAGGTCACTCGACAATCTTTTCATGTTTAGAGAGTCTGAAAAGATCTTAAAGGGAACTCCAGGGGGTTCCTTTTTCGTATAACCTTTACGAGTCCGAAAAATGATAAAATTATACTCAATTACATTCTCATTGATTTACGAGCACAAGAAAGAACAAAGACTAAGCTCGGTAACTTATTCTCATGTATTTACGAGCATGAGAAAGAACAAAGACTAAGCTCGGGATTGTTTTTATTTTTACACAAGCTTTAAAAAAAAAAAACTATGCTTGGGATAGATTTTAATTTTTACACAATCTTAAAAAACAAACAAAACTATGCTTGAACCTGGTTTCATTTTTACACAATCTTGAACCAGAGGAAACTATGCTTGAGGTAAGTGGTTTCATTTTTACACAAGCTTGAACCATATAAAACTATGCTTGTGACTTCCCAATGCATAACACATGGATGGTTGGTACTTAGCCCCCAGCTTAAGAAACTAGTGGCCCTACTTCAGTATGAAGTCCAGAGGCTGAGGAAAATGCCCCCCAAGCTTCGTTTCATCCAACTGCAAAGGAGAATGAAATGAAGCTTCACATACTAGATGAAGGACTTGACTCAAATAGAGAGGGGGAAAACTATTTCATTTTTTAATGAGCTTAACATAGAAACAAGAACTATGCTTGTAACCTCTGTTTCATTTTTTAACGAGGTTGCCGCAGAGATGCAAAAACTATCTTCGGATGTGGTTTCATTTTTTAATGAGCTTGAAATCAAAAAACCATGCTCAAAGATCTCTGTTTCGTTTTTTAATGAGGTTGCCTCAAAGACACAAAAACTATCCTCGATTTATCTCTTCTTGATCATGGATTCCAAGAGGACAATGCTCTGGAAGGAGACCATGTCAAGGGACAAAACTCAGTCATGGATTCCAAGAGGTCTTCGCGGGAAGGAAGAAACACACTCTGTAAGGACACCATGTTGAGGGTCGCAACAGGAGTAAAGAGATCATGCTCTAACAACCTTATCGAAGAGATCACCATGTCAACTACTGGATCTAAGTCATCAGAAGTTGAAGCCATGGGAGACAATGCCACATAATTGACCTCTGGCGGGGGCGATACTGTCTGCATACAAGAACCATTCAGGGAGGCAATCTAGGTGGGGTCAATGAATGAAAGTTGATCAACAATCACAACTCGTCCATTGTGAGGGAAAGAGATCACACGAAAAAGAGTAGACACAACAACATTCATGGAATATACATAATCTTTCCCAAGGAGTAAAGAAAAATCCAAGGGGTCTTGGACTACCATGACGTCAATGAAGACAGTTTTCTCTCCCAAAGTTACAGGAAACTGAGGAAGGGTCCCTAAAGGTTGACTAGTTCTTCTGTTAAAAGCTAACAGATTCTGCGTAACCGGCGCAAGTGGAGGACAACCCAAAGCTTGCCAAGCAAAAGAGGACAAAATACTAACGGATTCACCTTCATCTATCAGTGTATGAGGAATGTCCCGATGACAAACCTGCACTATAATCTAGAAAGGAAAGTGAGAAGGAAGACGAAGTCCAGTTAGCACACCCCAATCAAAACGGATGGCCTCATTACTTGGAGGGGGTCCTACGGGAAAAGGAGGAATACCCCTCGGCATGGGAGATTCTGTATCAACGAGAAAAACATGGGCAGTATTGGGTTTACTCTCTAGCGGGAGAGTAGGATCAATCGATGGAGAGATCAAATTGACCACTTGGGTTTCATTCTCCAAGGGGAGAATGGGGTCGACAGGTGGAAATAGATCGACCTCTTGGGTTTCACTCTCTAAAGGGAGAGTGGGGTTGATTGAGGATGGGATGGGATCAACCACTTGGTCTATTGGTTCATCCAAAGACGTGACTAGATTGACCACTTGATCAATTGGACTGACCGACAGGTGAACCGAATTGATCATACCATCAACTACAGGTGGGTTGAGAGAAATCTTGCGATAAGCAGCTGGAAGTTGAGGCTGTGAAACAGTCATGTCTTCTAGCAATTTCGAGGATTTTTCCATATGAGGACAAAGATGAGTTAGATGACTCCCTTTGCATAACATACATGGGAACTTGGCTCTACTTTTCTTCTTCCCAACTATATCTTGACTAGTCGACGGGAAGTCATCAGCATGTTGTTCAGAGATGAACGACATGGGTTGGCGAGGGTGTGTAGACCACACTTCTATAACCTTGGGTAGACCAAGGAAATCCTTAAGAAGATGGCTACCTGTTGGCAGCCAATTTTTTTTTTTAATTACCCTAAAATGCTGCCTACACCTATTGTCTTCTAAAAGACAAGTCATCGTCGCATTTTTCAACTAGACATTTATCTATTTCTTGTGACAATTGCAATTTGTTTTCGATTCAGCTTTCACAACTGAAAGTGTGAAAACCCCTCCATCGTTATTTGGACTGTTATCATCTTCTCATCGATATTCTGAAAAGCACCTACCCTTTGTTTGTTATTTGGCTGGAATGATCTTTTCAAACTATGTCCATTTCATTTTGATTGCGCAAGTCGATTAATAAGCCATTGAGCATGAAAATTTATTGGCTACATTTTATCCTATAAAGGTCATGATTAATTTTGGTATTATATGCTTTGATCCTTATTGCTATGAGCTCTTGACTTATTGATTACATGAGATCTTTTGTTGCAATGTTCTAAAAACTTTGAAATATAAACATTTGACTATGCAACAAATGCATTGGTAATATTATAAGTTTGATTTGATATGAAATGGCAATGGTTTTAGTTTTACAAAGGCGCATTGATTAATCTTTTGTATTTCGATTTTATAGTTTGAATCGTTGCTTGGTGCATTGTTTTGTGATTTTGATTTTACATTGAACGATCATAGTTTCAAACTATACATTGGCACGATTGGATTAACGTTGGTTTAAATGTTTGTTTTTTATTTAATGATTAATACGATGGTGCGTTGGTTAATGTTGGATTTCATGTTGGATTGAACTATACACTTGGTGCATGAATATAACATATGGTTTTGGTTCTACATTTGATTGATGGGACGTTGATATGGCTATACACCGATTTGGGTTGGCCGATTGATGTGTTTTAAACGTTATGATTACTGATGGAACAGTGTTGTACCCAGCCATTAATACACTGCATGGCGGTGGTAATCCCACCACCTTCGCACACATTACATTGATTCATTCCCCTTTGAGCGCTTGTAGTTGTTAAACCCTATCATTTTTCTCCTGCCTTTTGTATTGTTCAAACCAAACCCTACCATGTACAGAAGCCATGGCTCCTGTCGTAAGGGCTGAGCCCAATGGTTGCCAAGCATTGCTGATGTTTCATGGCGCTTGTAGCGACTTGGAGAAATTTGTGTGGCTCCCATTCATAAGAAAATTTGATGGTTATAACCCTATCGTGGATCGACAATTTGCGTTATCATTCGATGGCTGCCGAGCCAAAATTTGAGATGTGCAGCTGGATATTAATGAGCAATTTCTTAGCTCGACAACCAGTCTGCCCACTACAGGATAGAAGTGGTCGAAGAGTTGTAAATTGGAAGATGTCCCGTGGACATTGCTCTTCCAATCTCGAATGGTGAAACCCTACGACAAAGGATGGCCTGTAAAAATGTTAAAACAACGCTGGCACGACCTGCTAATAATAATCAAGCAATTCATTACTTGTGAGGGCACGTACGGATTCGTTTTCTTGTTTCACCTTTGTCTATTGATGGTTTTTATGGGTTTTGAACTCAATATGCCACACTACCTGCATAGAAGTCTGTTTAAGATGGCTAAAAGGTTCAAGCGCAACAAGGTCGATACCGGTCTCTTCCATTTGGGGTTTGATTAAAATGATTATGGTTTATGAGTTGGGGTTACGTCGTGATAGTTGGGGTGATTTTCTAAGTCGTAATGGCTTTGAAGACTCAAATCCACCATAGGTTGATAAACCTGTGGTGAGCGAAGGCAAACCTATCCCCCCTGTGCCTTACAACATTTTTCTACCCAAACCTCTACACGAATCTCCTATGAACCTGCCCATGTCTGTGACCAAACAGGTCGAAATTGCTAAGCCCAGAGCCAAACAGCCTAAAGCTAAAGCTAAAGATCATTCTAAAGGAAAGAAAAACGCTTGGTTAATCTCTCACATGGCGAGAAATAAACCGAAACCCTCTACCAATCTTGAGCCTATCGTGGTCAGTGAAGATTCTGATTCAAAGATTGAACGTTTTCTCGCAAACGAGTATCCTTACTCAGAAGGCTTGTGTGACAAACCTCCTTATGACTTTGTCAAGAATTTACCACCTTGTCTGCGGGATGATCCTAATTTTCCTGGCATTGAACTACCTCGTGGAACCCTCGGTGACTCATCGAAACCCTCTTCTTCTCAATCAACTGTTCCACCATGCGATCAGTGTGGTTTATGGTTGGATAGGTACTACCTAGATGTGTCGATGTTGCAATCCATAATCCATGCTTTGGAAGACCAAGTGGCAAAACTCACTGGTCAGAACATCAAAGGGAAACCCACTGACAAAACGCAGTGAACTACTGGTTCAATTCTGTTCAAAAATGTCGAGTCGACTACAACAATTGTCAATTTGAAATTGACATAGCCTCAGCAACCGCGCTGGTATAACTTTCACCCATTTATATGGCGCATTCATAAACTCTGTGTACATTATTGACCTGCTCTGTTACATAAACATGCACTGTTGTATATGATATGTTTTGATAATTTGAATTTTGTTATTGTTTAAGTTTTAGTTGGATTTGGTTTTGATTCTAGTAATCATATTCTGGATTTGATTGTTTTAAATTAGTTACGATTGAATGCTTTGTTGCATCTATTATAGGAAAGCCGTTTTGCATTTCAAATTTTGAAACACGATCTATGTTTTGATTCGAATTGGTTATGATGCACATAAACGATGGTTGTTCTTTTACAATTTTATCTGAGTATGACTTTGACCAACCCGGATACGATGTGGATTTTGTTTAAAAAGGGTTTTGTTTTATAGCGTGAATTGATACAAATCGTAACAGTCATGTGAAGCCCAGCCAGTCAATTTGCTGTGGCCCGTTGATTAAACCGACCCTGTTATCTTTTGAATTGGAATAACTATCGATATTCAGTTACGAATGAATTTGTAAAATGGGAATGATTATGCACAGGATGATGAATTGTTCTATAATTGGCTCAGACCCGATTTTGTTTGATTGTTGCCCAGGTTATGGTTATCGATACTGTTGTCACACCCAACAATTGAAATCTATGGTGATTTTTGGTCATTACTGTTACACATATTTCGTTCTGATGTATATCGTAACAGCCTTCCCGTATTTGATTACAACAGAATGAATCTTATGCATAATCTACATCTCGCCTATCTTTACTGTTGATTGAAACGACATGAGTTTTATGTATATTGTTACAGCAGTAACAAATCTCTTCAATTGATATCGATTATAATTATGATTTCGATTCTGATTGTATTTGATTACTATTCTGGTCGATTATGGTTTGTTGATTACGATTACATCGTATCTCATGTGACTCGAATCAATGCTTAATTTTGTTTGATACAAAATAGGCCTGTCAGAAGTTTGACCATGTTTTATGGTGACTAAAAACAGAGCATTCCATACTCTGTTTTGATTGCATTTTTTTTTTATATGATTTAATTTAAATGATAATTTCATTTGAATTATTAGTAATTCATTTTTTAAAGATTATTAAAAGATGATTGGATTTGATTTTATTTGATTGAGATCTGGTCCTGTTTGCTATTTTGACTAGCTACAGAATCAGATGATTCTGTAGCTAAGTCTGAGAAGTCAATTTTTTATTGTTTTCTTAATAAAATATCCTTCTAATTTGATCTTTGTGTTCTATTGTAGGTAAATTTGAATTGCAATTGATTTTATGAGAAGTTGGAGGATATCTTAAGGATTTCACCTGCATTTTTAGTTACTTAGTTTAAGAGATTTTGGGATCTTTTTCCTGATTATGTAAAACTATTTGAGATTATCCACAAGGAAGTTTTACCTTGTGAAGAAACCTATATATACTTATGATTTTTGTAATAATCAATATCCTCATTCATGGGAGAACAAGGATATGTAATTCTGATACAAACTGGAGAAGAATTGATGTTTTGTCATAGCTTTTGCTTTTCAATATATCAACACTTTGTTTCAAGTTTTGTATATCACTTTGCTTATGGTTTATGAGTACTTTAGCTATCTAAATCAAATGCAAATGATATAATTTTATTACTGTTGTCCATATCTTGTCTCTTCCAAATAGATAAAAGACATAACAGTTGTTGATTCATTTTTTGAATGATAGCTTTTTTTCTTCATAAATTAAATTGTTATATATAAGTTTTTTGCATAACAGGTTTCCCTTATTGGAGGAATTTATAATCAGAAGATTGTTATGATTTTCTTTTATGTCTTGTTTGTCCTGTAAAACACTTCAAGGAGCAGCATAGCTGATCGTTTACGAGAATCTTAAGGACTAAACGACGTGAATTTCTTCCTCCAACCAGCTTAATAAGTCATCATACACAGGGCAGACTTGGAGCATTTCCAGGTCAATTAGTTTGTTGTTTACTGTTTTGATCAAGTAGTTTAATTTAGATATAATATTAATTAGATTTATATTAGATTGTTTAATTTTAGTAAACATATTAGATTGTTTAATTTCAGTAATGTTTATTTCCTTTTCATAAATATAAAAATCAAAAAGAGATTCTTGGCTGTCTTAGATCAGAATATACATGAGTTTTGCAGGTTTTAATCAAATTTGTAGATTGTTCATAGTGTACATTTGTGAATAAGAAATATTGTAGCTGATAATTAGATAGTTGATTTGAGTTATTACAAGAGTAATTTATAGTTTGTATATAGAATAGTTAGAGTAGTTTGCATTTAATATATTAGTTCCTTATCTTTGTTTTATTAGTTTCTAGTTTCCTTTATTTTAGTTAGTTTCTTGTATTTAGTTATAGTTTAGTTTGTTTGATTTACTTTAGTTAGATTACTTAGCTCAAATCAATTTCTCTCTTTGGTTTTCATAGAAGACCTCATAGCGTCCAACGAAGCCGTTAAACTCGTCAGGGTGGTCCATTCCAAACGGCTTGGGTTATTTAGACAACCCCGAACCGGTTCCACTCTCCCAGTTGACGGACGATCAATTTCGCCCGTCAACAAATCGTGCTAGAAGGAGGACCTGGACTTAATTAATGGCACGAGGTGGTCGCAAGACTCCTCCCCCCCCTAATCACTCCCCTATAGTGACTAGAAGCCATTCATTCGATAGTATCCCCCCTCAAACAACAACTACTTCAACCGAAGATCCGCAGATCACAGTTGAGCCAACAACTCCTAATCCTACAGCTGGTGATATACAATAAATTTTTAGACAATCTCTTATTAAATCACATAAAGAATTTTCTAGTCTTAGGCAACTAAATCGCCCATGGGGTCAACCTTTAGACTTCTCTGAAGTCAGAGAACAATTAGGTGACATAGACCTTACTGTGAATCCTACAGATCCAAACACAAATCCTGTTGTAGGAGGATCTGGGATACCTCCTTCACCACCTCCCTCATCTCCTTCTTCTTCTGGAGGAGATTTCTCTTCTGATGAAGATAAATCACCTTCTCAGCCTTCTACACCCACTACCCCAATGGAAAATCAGAACAACCCTGCTAGACCTTGGTTGGATCAGGATGCCATAGTTGTACTTGGAGACCAGCACCCTTTACCTAAGCACCCAGAGAAATGGCTTCCTAAGTTTGATCCCGATTCAAAACAGATAGCTGAAGATCATATCAAAAAAATTATGTTAGCCATTAGACTCCGTAACTTTGAACATGAATATGTTGTTTGTAGGTTGTTCCCTTACACCTTTGAGGGTAATGCATCCACTTGGTACTTTTCCCAACAACCTCACACTATAGTGTCTTGGGAAAAGTTTGAGTCATGCTTTTTGGAAAAATTTGGAGATGGAAAACCTCCTGAAGTCTTAGTCATGGATCTTTCAAACTTAAAAATGAATGCAAAAGAAAAAGTTAAAGATTTTAATCAAATATTTTTAACACTTAAAAATAGAATCCCTACAGACTCTATGCCTGCTGAGAGTCTTGTAATAGATTACTACACCAAATCTCTACATCAAAGTATAGCTATTTGGGTGAAAAGATCCAAAAAGGCCACGTTGTTAGAAGCCTTTGAAGAGGCTACGCAAATTGAAAAAGACGTACCAACCTTAAAGACTCTTCTAGCAACGAAACTGAGACTGTTTCTTCTTCCAAAAAAAAGATTGAAATTCTCCCCAGACCTACACAAAACAAAGCACAATCTGAAAATTCTGATTTGGAAAATTTAACCAAAGTTGTACAAAAACTATCTAATCAAGTTATCGATTTAAAAAGGTCGACTGAGGAAGCCTCTTCGAGAAAAGGACCCTACAAACCCCCTTTCCAAAAGACTTTTCCCCCAAACCGGTCTAATCTAAACCCTGAAGGCTTGAACCTAGAAAGTTTGCAATGTGCTCTACAGACAATTCTAGGAGCCCAAGATGACTTGATCCCTCCTGACATCCCTCAAGAGGATGTCGAGCAGGAAAAAACCCAAGAAGAAGAGTCTTCTCCAAATATCTTTGGTCACCTCTCGGATAGTATCTTCCAAGCTAACTTTGAGACTGTGCACCCTTACAATACTAGGAGAAAGACCACGAACAAACCTCCTGCCAATAACACTATAAATCTACCTCCTAAGCCATCTAAATCAGTAGAAACTAAACAGAGTAATGCTAGCCCTAAAATAAATTATGATGTTGTTGAAGATCTTAAGAAATTACGGGCTAACATTTCTATTTATGAGTTGTTGAAATTTCCATTTTTGTTACAGAAGATGTTGCAAAATATTTTAGACAATGGCAAGAATGGTAATTCAAACGGTAATAAGGTT
>ML782186.1:188132-238312 GCA_009831015.1 Picea engelmannii
AAAACAACCATACCGGTAATCCAATAGTGAGACCTGGAAGGCTCAAAGTAGCAATGTGAGGAGGACCAATGTTTCCATAAGAAGGAAAAACAAAAGGTTCCCCTGGAGCAGGGGTTCCTTCATTGGTCATTCCAGGAACTGACGCCATTAAATAAATCCAATCTAGAGTCCACTAGGGAAAAAAAACAACACACGCTAAAAATCTAGGAAGCAAGCAAACAAACAAAACCTTCTCACAATGAACGCACTAGTTGGTGATGAAATCCAACGTCGCAGGAACAATGTAAGAAGGGGTTGAGATAGAGTGGGTGGAAAAGTTACGTTGACGACCTGCTTAACGGACTTACACCATGGTGCAAGCTCCCACACATAATCGTAGGTATACCCTCCAAGGAGCCCGAGTGAGTTTGGTCAACGTCAATTCCAGGTATCGTGAAGACTTTCCCCTTCACAGTCACTTCATGTAAGAACCTAGAAAGATAGGCCATTAAGGTCACCACCAACAACAATAAAGCCTAGGGGGACAGTTAACAGTCCGATCCACATGCAAGGGTAGGGTATCTAGCCCGAAATCAACTCAAAAGGCTTCCACTCATCATTGTGGGTATACCTCCGAGTGATCCCCGTAATACGTGCAATCTCTACACTGACATCAACAAAGCAAGTTGAGTAACTCTGTCAATATCAATGCAACCTCATGCTTGACCCTTGTGTTAGAAGGGCTTCCCAGGACAAAATGTAATAAGTGGATTTAACCGCTCCTTAACGCAAGATTCTATGTTTGTTTGCAACTTTGGAAAGTTATCTTTCACACCTATTCCAAATCCCTACTACTAATCTAATGTAGGTTTGCTACCAGAAAAGATAAAAATGTCTAATCAATTTTTATAAGCGCTTTATTTTATGGCTGTTGTTACTCAAAAGGAAGATGGTGTGGACAATATGGTGTTTTGACCGACTCAAAAATTATGCAAAGATATGAAGATGAAATCTTTTCATTTCTATGAAAGCTATGCTACGAGAAGGAGAAAACATTTATCATTCCCATATGCACGATGTCCCAAAATATATTAAACTCATCAACATCAAGATTCTCAAGAAATGAGAAAAAGGTACTGAACACCAATGCACGATTCATGGCTCCCCCCCCAGCCACGAGGGGGAAAATTTTCCATAATTTAAGATCAAAAAATGTCAAGAATCATGCAATTTCGCTACTCCAAATGCAAGGATGCCCCCAATCTAATATAAAGAAAGAAATTAAATATTTTTGTTTCAAAATTTTCACTAAAAGCAATAATGAACTTTCTTAAAACAAAAAAACCCAAACTAAAAGTTTTCTTTTAAAGGGAACTATTCAAAAGAAATCTGATCTTTCCCTAAACAATTCTAAAGAAAACACACGCTTTGTAATTGAAAGACACTCAAAGAAAGAGACTAATCCTTCAAAACCAAACAAAGCAAAAGTGGCTAAAAAAAACTCAAAGGATGTCAAGCAGATTGTAAGCAAATCAATATAGGATCCAAAAGCTCAATCCAGTTGATCATAACAAAACTGGACATCAAAAGATAGGAAATCCTAATTCCAAACAAAAATTTCAAATGGGTTCGCAGCCTAGCTATAGGGTGGAGTGTGAACATCAGTGGAGTTCATAGGCTGGACACAGGTAGGGTGCGAACATCTCGCACTGGGTTACACAGTAGGGTGCGAACTCATATGATTCTTACAGGATACTAAAGGGTACAGTGCGAGAATGTCTGTAAACACAAAATTTGGAAAAAGGACAAAACTTTTGAGTGAACATTCAAAACCAGAGAGTCTTATGGATCTCCCACAGACTTAGATCCATAAAACCAGAGAGTCTTATGGAGAGTCCGGGTTTAGCCTAAACCCGGAGATGGTATTTCTGCAACTTGCCACTGTCTCACACATTGTTCAATATGTGTTTTAGGATTAGACTGTCCATTGAACAATTGTGCGACTTGGAAATTCATCGACATCTCTAATTTCAGTTGTTCCTTACCTTGAAATATATATCGAATGGATTTCTTCACATCCTCCCAGTTCTTGACCAAGACTTTGTGACTAGACCACCATTTAGAAGGGGTGTCCTAGAGGGCTAAGTATATAACTAAAATCCATTGATACTCCACTATATTTTCTTCCATGCTAACTAGAAAACTGTCAAGTTATTAGGTACTAATATATCATATGTTCCCTGAACTCAGTTCCAACCCATCTAGATGCTCTGAATTTTGCGCATATTCTTGAAAATATTTCATATGAACCTTGCTGCTAACTGTCAAATGCTAGTTACGAATCTTTGTCTGTCGATTATATGCTCCTCCAACTTATTGATCCATCAACAATAGGATTCATTCCTATTTTTACAATGCATAACTAATCCAAATATTCTCCTTCCATATTGTTTTCCGTTGTCTCTGTATATCGAGGGCCTACATAGGGATCCAAGGGTTGAACTATTTTTATTCCTCTGGCCTCGAATGTCATAGTATCCCTCTTTAGGTAAATGAAAACATATTTATCATAGGCCCAATCAATACCAAGTAGTGTAGGATAAGGGTCCTTATCCCCCATGATTTCGATCACCTCAAAATCAGCTACAATCTTCACTCCTGCAACATATATCTCCACATTCTCAAGTCTTCCTATTGGAAAAATACAATATTGATTGCCCATTCTCAATTGGATTGGGGAATATGTCAACTGTGGTTTTCCTAAAGCTTCCCAAGGCTTTTTAGGTAGTATGTTAACATCAGATCCTGGATCTAACATAACATCTTCAATATCAAACTCATCTAGTTGGGCTGCTAGTCTAAACTCTTTCCCAGTATGTATTTTCTTCCTTTCACTATCTAAGTATTCTTCTCGAGAATATTAGTCCTTATTCTAGTTTCTGGAGATTCTTCAATTCCTAGGACTAGGTACAGGGCATTGTGCAACTTTTCTGTCAGTTGTTCATTCCCAAGAATATCATAAAATAACTGAAACCAAAGGTCCAATACATTTTGTGACTTCTCAGGTTGTCTTATGAAGATAATGGGGTTTTGGGGGGAAGGGGGTGAACTAGGGAACTCCATGATCTTAGGATAAATGATAGGATGAGGGGGTTTTCTTCTATCACGGGGACAAGGATACTATGGAATACTTGTATTTCATTTTTGAAAAATAGCTTATGTTTCATAGGGTCATACCTGCCCTCCTTAGGCGTTTCTTTCTGGATCTTAGGCAAATTATTAGCATCCATGCCAGTCTTTTCTCTTCCTTGAGTAATGATATTAATGTTGGGTAGTTGTCCATTGATGACCCTATTTATCTCTGAGCTTATAAGATTATCTCCTTGTTGATGTACCCTATATTCCCATTTCAAAATTAGCTCTGGGAAGTCTTCAATTGCATGCCCTTTGGTTCCGCAGTGAGAGCACCATGATCGCCTCAGATGAGGACAATACCTAGCCATGTGACCTTTCTCATCACAATTGTAACATCTAATTGGTCCTCTTCCCTCAGTTCTTCCTCCTATGAAGTCTCCTCCAACTCCACCTCGAACTCTTCCTACTCCTTGACGAGTTTCATTCACCCTCAATGATGTTCGATCCAGTCTATCGATGAGTGCATCCATTTCTCTACACTGATTCGTAGCATGCGTGGTAGATGCACATAAATCACAATGTACATTATTCTGTACAGTTGAATACTTCTTAATAATAGGGCACTGCTTTGGCCCATGCCCATGAATTCGATAGATCTTGCAGTACTCAACCGACGATGATTCTTGATTATCTTGAAAATCATGATACGAGGTTGGGGTATGGAATGATAAATTCATAAATACTTACGCAAATCCTCCCATGTGTCCTGGTGAGGTTCCCATCGGATTCTAAGGAGGTCCCATTCCCCTCATACGTGTACATTCATTCACAAAATGTCCCTCTTTGTAGCATCCAATAAACCAGACTTGTGGTCATCCTGGGATGGGTATCATCAATTCTTGAATCGTCTCTGTCAGTGCTGATATTTTTCCTTGTAGGTGTGCTAAATTTTCATATGTTAGAGATCTGGTCACTCTCAATCTCCTCGGTTATCCTACCATGGCTTCAATATTCATTGATTGTTCCAAGGCATATGTCAAAGTGGATATCCTTTGTTGCATTAATGGAATTCATGTCAGAGGTAGAAATCCATGGATGTACCATTCTCTTTGATAATCTTCATGAATTGGATGTGTTATCCTCCCTATAACATCTTTAAATTTATGAATATATTCCCAGGCCGATTCACCTTCCCTCTGTTGAATCTCGCGCAACTCAGATCGAGCTTGCCATTCTAACTGAGGTAGATTAAACTCCAATATGAATTTTATCCATACTTGGCCAAGTGTGAATGCTTGTCCTTACGCTCGTGGTACTCTTGGCTCAATAGCCTTCATGTACCATTTGAGAGCATGACCTCTCAAGGTGGTCTGGAATTCAACCAATTTATTTACGTCTAGAGTCCCTCTAGACCTCCAGATTGCTTCGCATAGGAACCAATGTTTCTCAACATCCTCGTCTCCCTTACCCTATAATTATGGGTATCGAGCGATCAAACCTCCCGCATTTCCAACCATTGCTGATCTTACTACTCCTATCAAGATAAAACCTAACGATCATGGTTATGATCTACTAGGGGATCCCAATATCCTCCCTGTATTTGCCTCTACCGGTTGTGATTGAATAACTGACTGTAATGGAACGTGAATAGAATAAGAAGGTAGTATAGAATCTACCACTTGTATAGAAGACACTTGGGGTACAGGTGACTCGGGGTTGGTGCTAGTGGCTTCGGGGCAGTTTTCTTTGATCCGGGGGGTCTCATTCTCATCCTCTGGAGTATTCTCTTGAGATGGATTCCCAATATTTCCTAGTATCAAGGATAAATATTCTCTTTCTTCTGCAAGATCCATGTTGTATTCCTTTTCCCATGCTTCTAGACCTTCTTCTTCTTCTCCACCCTCTTGTGGACTTCCTTCTCTCTGCACTTCTCTCTCACTTAATATTTGACTGGAAAATATTTCCTGTCTTCTCATCTTTTAGAACACTTCCTTATGTCCTTCCTCAACTTCTCCTGGACCGAGTTCTTTACACAACTTGTCTGACTGTTTTAGTGCTTTCTTTATCTTACCAGACCACCACTTATCAATTATGGAGGCTCTTTTCAAGGCTCGATCGTCCCTTGAGTCCATTTCTTATTGCTCCCCCATTTCTCAAAGAACCCTCTCACCTCTCTCAGGACATGATTCCACCCCAAACTCACCCCACCCCAAGCGAGGGTGTTTAGGCTTCCATCTCAATCGAGGAAATAGTCAACATGACCTCCTCCATAAAGAAAACCTTAATCCACCAGGGGATTTCTCTCAATAGTCTTCCCCTTGCATATTTCTTGAAATCCTCTTTTTCCCATGAAAAATATTGATGGTTCTCAGCTGCAAATTCAATAATGTATCCTTCCGTAGTTGTATTGACCCAAAAATTGATCACTCACATTATCGAACAGTCCAATCGATGAAGCGCTACAATATTTTTTGTATCCCAAGAATAGGTCTTCTTGAATCATTCTTGGAATTCCAAACCTTCATGGAGCCTATATATCCAATGGAATAGTTCTTCCAAAAACTTAACCCAAAATATATCGTACTATTCACTCGATCTTTCTGAGTAAAATACAACCTTTCATGTATCTTTCATAGATTTTCCTCACACCTCCGCTTCTTTCCATATGAAGGCATTGTATTTTTTCTCCCACCCCTAGTGAATATTAGATCGATGAATATATGGAATCATTATCCCTACAGGTTCCCTTTTAACGTAGGTCCCGACAATGAAACCATTTTGTTGGTGCAAAATTTATCAGACCAGGGTCCTTCTTAGGTTACCAACAAAAGGGTACTGAGTAGTCTAGGGAATTGGAATTTTCATCTTCTCTAGAGAGAAGAAGTCTCATCCGAAGTGAAACTAAGACAAGAATATAGGGAAGGGTAAGGAGAATACTTAGGTATATCTCTATAATATTCAATATTCAAAATGGTCTTGTGAAATATGAACTAAAAAGTACTAGATCTGAACCCATTCATAACTAATAGTAAACACACTAGAGTTGCGACAACATTTTCAACCAAGCTATAACATATTGATCTTATCAAACATGAAGAAGTAAAGTAGATTGACAATTCACAGACATAGACAAAGAATTACATAGAATATTTCAAAATTCTAGGTTCTTCCATATATTATCATCAAAAGGGTTTCTCAAATACAATACAATAGATACATACATTCCTTGTTCTTGCCAAACTAACAACAAATCTATACTATTGAGAAACAAGGCTATCCCTGGCCCCTTTCTTTATCGGTATTACAAGAAGTCATTACTCTGTTACAATATTTTCTAGCTCCGAACTCATTCTGCAGAGCTCTATCTACTCTTTCCCAAGATGGACATTAATTAACAGAACCTAAATGGAGTGAATGATAATCCCGTCATCCCTTTACAATCATATACATCTCGTATATATAAGCCAATTGAATTTCGACTTCTTTCTTTCTTGTTATTTGTTGTAACCTCTTTCTTTGGTCTGGTGTTGCATTGTCCCTCTAACCACTTTCTGTTTCTTTCTCCATTCCTCTATCCATATTTCTTGTGACTTGTGCAACTTGCTAACCAAAATTGGGACTATAGTATTGCTTGTGCAACTTCTATTAATAAAAAATGAAGGTCCCAACAAAGCATGTGCCATACCATCCATGATACAAGCCTCAACCAAACATATAAAAGACATACCTTTACTCATGAAGAATACCTAGTGCATATAGTCTCATATCAATAAACCAACCTGGTGCATGTCATATTCAACAAGAAAGAGATACCATCTTCTTCAAACTCCTTTCCACAGATCCACGACTAGTTCAACTATTATCCATGGATATCCTCACTTTTCTCCACTGTAGCCCACGTACATACATGCCATTTTGACCTACAACCCATAGATACCTTAGAAACTAGGGTTACTCACATTTTCTGCAACTCCGAGACTTTCACCTTTGACCTTCCTTCGCACCCTCAGAATTGTTACCTCATACTCAACCTCATATTCACCAATGGACCAATAACTCTTTACAAGATAGATAATCAATAGAGATGTGTGTGAATTGTACATATGAAAGACTCCTCGAGGGGTATTTATACTTTTTATAAGTAACTTCTTTACTTACTTTAGGGTTTTCTTGTTAAAACCACTTAACCCTTTCATTAATTTTCTTGTAACCAACTAGGGGCTTTGTAACTCATCTTTGTGGATTACAAATTCATGAACCTTATAACTCAACCATGAGGAACCATGTCGCATACCACCTATCACTATAAATGACATGATGAGGACTATCCATATATGACCATGTTAACTACATTTACTCTATCCTTCATGTCCTTATTCCTCAAACAACTTCATGCTTCATGACCACACCTCTGGGGATTCTTGTAAAATTATTCAAAGTGTCTTCTCGTGAGGTCCATGCTTAGAGATACTCCATAAAGGAACTAATTTGGATACTTCTCCAAATACACCCATCACTTCTGTTGACATCAATGAAAACCACTTCTTGTTGAAATTAATGAAAACTAACTATCCAACACTTACATGCCCCTATTGGATACAACACTTGATCAATTTTTAAGACCTTGTCTCAAGAAGGTGAACATAGTTGTAAAGATCCTTTCTCATAATAAATTGTACAATGAGGATAATACGCCAAATAATTCATCCATGATAGGGAAGAGTCTACTTGAACAATAAAAACAAATAAAGGGGAAACCTGAGCTGAAATCAAACTAAGACGGTGATTATCAGATGAAACTTGATCAATAGTGGCAATGCTTCCATTATGAGGGAAATTCATTACACGGAAGAGTGTAGACATGACAACCTTCTGTTGAAATTACTAAGACAACTGAGAGGGGTGTGAATCATTTGTTACTGTGCTTAAACAATTTTAAGTCTATTGAACCATTTTTAATCTCTCTCCAAGTGACCATCAATATTTTACAACATATGGACAACATAAATAATGAGAATAAATCACACATAAGATATATACAGAGACAAATTTTCATGAGCAAACCCATAAAGGGAGAAAACCTGTTCTTCTTCGAAATGATAGTCAGTCTTTTAAGTTCTGTACATCATCTATGTTGGAGCACCAAATCAAAGTGAGACTACTACCTCTGTTTCACAAGCTCCAACTTGTTGAGAGCACCAACTCTTTGGTTTCTCTAGCACCCACTCGAAGGAAGCAACAACTCCCTGAGTGTTCCAGCACTGACTGGATGGAAGCACCTACTTCCACTTATACAAGCACCAACTTGCATACAAAAAACTTTGTTTTTTCCCAACCACCACCTTGCCACCCTGTTTTCTAGCTAAAACTAGACAGAAGCTACAACTCCCAATATTCAAGCATCAACTTGAATATCATAGGACCACAGTCCTCCCTAGAACCACCCTACCTCTTTTTTTATAAGTAAAATGATTGAATGAACAAAAACGTAGGTGTTTCAATTCTTACCACTTCTCTTCTGTCCTGCAATTCTTCTATGCTTCTATTTGTTCTGTAATTCTTCTCTTCTTCAAGTTGTTCTACAATTCTACTCTTGCTTATGTCTCTTCAGCATCTGTTACTCATCTCTAAGTTTTATCTCACACTACACATACTGTCGGTCTGACACTGCACATACTTTAATTTTCCCTTTCTTGCAGTTCAAGTCATTTTTCATTTAGAACAACCAACCATACATAGTCACTGAATCTTTATTTTATGCACTTCTCATGACTTCAGTTACACCTCAAATTCCTAGGAGAACAACGCTTCAGCCACTAAATCGCCAACTATCCAAGAACCATGATTCAGGTCTACTCGTTGAATCGTAATTGAACAGTTAATCGTAAAGATCAACAATATCTCTTCGATAAAATTTCCATTTAACAAGCATCGTTGGATTAAATCTGCAAGGTCTTGCATTTGTCCCATATGCCCACTAGATAAGACCATGGGCCTAATCAAAATGCATTTTGCATTTTGCATTTCGATAATCCTATGTCGAAGGGTCTCGACACTCCAAGTTGCAATCCCCAAAATGGAGCTTAGTTTCATGCTATCTCTTCCCTCTCATATGACCATCGGCGGTGACCACATCCTACACCAAAAGGTGTTTTGCATTTCGTGAACTTATGAACCTCATCGAGCCTAATCAACAGTTGAGATCTCTAATGATCCGATGCTCCAGATCTCATCACGATCTCATGTTTCCAGATTCCTGTGATGAAAGGTCTCGACACTCCAAGTTACGATCCTCGAAATGGATCTTAGCAATTAGCTCCTTCCCTTAAGCCTTTGATGATGTGACCTTGTCTATGACCATGGGCCAGACCTTATCGCGATTTCTCATATCGCGAGTTGCAAGGTTACAACATTTCCTTCCTTTGACTTTTCAATCAGATAAATGTTAATCCCTCGCCACATGTCCCTCTTGGATCAACGATCAAGATATTATCGTGATTTCACAACTTCACGGGCCTTCATCATGCCTGATCAATGGTCCACGATATCCCTTTGATCAATGACTCATATTAAGTCATGGTTTCTAATTTCATGATTTCATAGGATAAAGCACCTCCTTTATTTGAATTTCCAATCAGCGAAATGCCAATCACTCACCATGTGTCCTATGCATTCAATGATCCACAACATACCTCGATCCAAAGGTCCAGATCAATTCTCGAGATTTCACATATCGCAAGTTCCCACACAATGTTCTGTTGACTCCTCTAATGTGCAGGTCAGCGAAATTCTAGTCACTTGCCACGTGTCCTTCTTGAAGATGCACGATCCTCCTACTTTCATGATTTTGTAGGCCCGCTTCATCTTTCACGTAAAGACCCTGCTCCTTCTTATGGATCCAATGACAGTCAGTCTTCAGGATAAGATCTGATGCTTGAGATCCATTCTCTTCTACTGTGTGATATTCCTATCTAAATTCATATCTAAAGGTCATCGAAAATTCTGAATGGGATCCAGCAATCACTGTTGATCTTTCCATTGCCATGTATTATCATTGCGCTACTAATCGTTGATGCAACTGCATACCCCGTAGGGTATCTGCACCCGACCTCCCAGTCAAAAGCATCGTTCTGTCAAAATTCGTAATCCGAAGCGGCTCTTTCAATCCCCACTGGAATCGCTGTGAAAGTCCTATCCACAGGTCCTTCTACTCACCCACACAGTCTTCTTCACATGATCGTGAACTTCCCTGACTTAAATTTTGGTTTCGGGATTTCCTGATCCCCAATGTCAAAAGTTCTCTGTCCTCTTGATTTCCCGATCTTCGATTTGTCGATTTCCTAAAATGACCTTTCTCGCCTTAGCCACTCCTGGCTATGCCATAGTCCATGTGACCAGTCCTCATAAGACTGTAGCCTTATCTCTTTTCGGGGTTTCGGTCTTTCAAATGCCGAAATGCATGGACCTCTTGTCCACGGGACCCCGATATACCGATATGACTTCAGTTGGTCCCATAGTGAAGCTTTCCACCTTATCGGGATTCCAGACTTCGCAATTCCGAAATGTATGGACTTCTTGTCCTCGGGATTCCCGATATCCCGATTCTCGATTTCTCGATAGATGACTTTCCTTTTGGGAAATTTCCTGAATGCTTAGATCTCTGCCACGCATCCTCTTATGATGGATGGTCCTGATCGCTTCTCACAATTTTGGATTTTTCGATGCTGAAATGCTCCGACTTCTTGTCCTCGGAACTCTCGAAATGCTGAATTCTGAAATTCCGATGGACTCTTCCCTTTCGGGACTTCTCTCGAGCCCTTAGATTTTCTCCATGCGTCCCCTCAATATGGATGGTCCTGATCAACTCTTGGTATTTTGTGACTTGCGATTCCTCGATGACACAATCCCTCTGTCAACTCAAAACCCCGGTAGCCGAAATACCGACGGGATCTCAATTTCCGCCACGTGTCTCAATAGATGGACGACTCAGATTGATTCCAGTATTTTCTCCATAGAGATTCCCGATCTCCTGTCTTTGATATTTCCGATATCCTGATGGCTGAAGTCTCGATATCACGATGCCTATTTTGGGGCTTTCACCCCTGCTGTTCACGAAGTTTAAACCTCATGAAACTTCCGCCCGATCCGATGGCTGACGGAGTTTCGAAACTTCTTGATGAAGTGTCTCCATCATCCATTCCACTGATCTTCTATGCACACCCCAGAGATTAAACTATGGGCGTCTTCACCTGATCCAATGGTTGATGGGTCTCTGAGAGAGATCCGACGGCTCACGATCTCCTCTTTTGGTGTGCTCCTTCTGCTACTCCCTGGACATAGAAATTTCAACGGTCCAGAATCTGTCGGCTCATCCAATGGTAGTTGTGCTCCCTTATGAGCTTTGGTACTTTCTCTGAATGTTTTGGAAGATTTTCTCCAAGACTAAAGGCCTCGACCTTTGTCTTCCCTCTGCGAGATCCATAGTTTCGAGTCCTCGCTTGTGCGTATATGAAAGCGCTGTCCCTCCTGAGCTTGGTTACTCTAAACTCGTCAAAGAGTTCTTTGGGCCTCTGTAACCTTTATGGATATAACAGGCGCATAAAATCACTATCCCTTCTAAGCTTCTCTTTGTCTGAAACCTTAAGAGGTTTCCATGACTCATGCACTCCTTGCAGAGTCTCCGCATGCACGAAAGTGCTATCCTTCCTAAGATTTATCCTCGCCCAGACTTCTAATGAAACAATTCCTTCTTCTTTCTCCTCCTACTGGAGAATGTGATGCCCTCCTGGATATTCTTCTACTCAAGCAACCTCTTGTTGAGTCTTTCAGGGTGTTCAACAACCCTGTGAAGATCCCTCAATGGATTCTTCCTCCAAAATACAGAACTCAATAGAGTTCATTTCTTGTGCCTGTCGGCACAATGTCTCAATGCCCTCCTGGCAGAGTTATACAAAACTCATAGAAAAGATCTTCCTCTGTGCACTCCTTGCACTGGCTTGATGCCCACCTGGCAGAGCTTCACAAAACTCCTCATAGCTTCTGTATTCAACTGTGTTCTTCCTACACAACCTTGCCTCCTGAGGTATTCAACAACCTCACAAGTCTTTCTTCCGAGTTTTTGATTCCAGCTTTTGTGCCCACCTAGCACGTCTCTTTCTGAACCCGCAGAGTTCAGAAATGCACCCTCTGTGCACGGCTATCAGAACCCGCAGCATTCTGTCAGACCCTCATGGTGTGAAGCCTCAAATACCTTAAGCCTGAAAATCAAACACACTCCTACAAATTCCTAGCATACATCTAAAACATAAATTCACAGCATAAAATAGAACACACCAAGACATTCACATAACACAGAAATACATGCAGGAAAAACTTCTTCTGCTTGTATTAAAATGGAAAATGCATGTTTACAAAGGTGTTCCTGAGCATGGCCTGTAACAAGGTCTCGACTATTTCTCTTCTACTCTCTACTCGCAGATCCTCACTCCACTAACTCTTCTTACTCCTTTTCTCCTAATGAGATCCCCATTTGATATTTTACATGAGGGGGCTCTTAGAGCGCTTCCCTCCAATCTACCTACCCTATTCAATTACATTGAATGGGCTATCTAGTCCAGGATCTGGATCTAGATCTCAGCCTTACAAACATTAAAGGCTTACCTACTCAAATGCCTGCACAAAGGCACAAATCCATGGTTCAACAACCTACAACATTAATTACATTCAAATTCAAAATCGAAGATGAGGGTTGTGCCTCTCTTTAGACTTGAATGCATGCGCTGACGTGGATAGATTGTTGGCTGACTGGCGTGGAGAGATGCTCTTGCATCAATCGTGTTGATCTTCGCCATCAATGACATCGCCATCAATGAAAAACACACATACTCTACCTCTGTCTGAAAACGTTCCAACAATCTCCCCCTTTGGCATTGATGGCAACCCCTTGAAAAACATGCAACTATACCATTGTAGCATCCTTGAAATTACTACCACTATAGCTTCCTTGAAATTACCACACTTTCTCCCCCTTTGACATCAATGTCAAAGAATAAAGACACTCCCCCTGAGATGTTGCAGTACATACTCCCCCTGTAAACTATGAGCATCTTAGAAATACAACAGATATTCAATAAGTACTCCCCTTGACCAGGTGAATAGATTAGACGAAGGAAGTTATAACCCCCAAATTTTGATGAAGATATCCAAAAGGGGTCGCCGCTAACAGTTTACTAAAGATATCAACTATATGTTTTGTGGAAGGAATATAATTCAGCTGAACGACTCTGTTTGTAACTTGTTCTTTGAGAAAATGGTATTTTATTGGTATATTCTTAGTCTTGGAGTGAAGAACAAGATTCTTGGAGACACTAATGGCACTAGTGTTATCACAGTGAATTGTAATCGGATCAGTATAATTTACCTTCAAATCTATAAGAGTTTGAATCATCCATAAAATATGAGTGCAAAAAGTAGCAACAACAATGTACTCTGCCTCTGAACTTGATAAGGAAATATATCCCTTCTTCTTACTAATCCATGCTACCAATGAGTCATATAGGAAGAATGCACCTCCACTTGTGCACTTTTTATCATCCACACAATTTGTCCAATCTGCATATGAATAAGCAGTTAACTGAAAATTCTGATTTCTGGGATACCACAGACCATAAGTCATTGTTCCCTTTAAGTATTTGAATATCCTTGTGACAACTACCAAATGAGCTTGCTTAGGAGTAGAATGATAATGACCTACCATTCCAACAGCTTGCATTATATCAGGACGGGATGTTGTGATGTATAGAAGACTACCTATCATAGAGCGATATGTACTTTGATCAACATCAGGTGAAATATCATCTTTGTTGGACAACTGAGAGGGGGGGTGAATCAGTTGTTACTGTGCTTAAACAATTATGCTTCTTTTAAACTCTTTGCAGAAACACTGAAGGACAATCACAATAGTGCAGGGAAGTAAGCAATAGCATATTCAACATAAGTCACACACATGTGATACATAGAGATAGATATTTCCTGAGGAAACCCATAAAGGGTAAAAACCTCTTTTTCTTTATATGATAAGTAATAGTTACATTCTTTACATTATCATACATATGAGCACCAACTCATAATGAGGCTACAACCTCTGTTTTGCAAGCTGCTACTTGCTGAGAGAACCAACTCTTTGTTTTCTCTAGCACCCACTAGAAGGAAGCACAAACTCCCTAGTTTATCTAGCACCAACTAGAAGGAAGCACCAACTCCCTGAGTGTTTCCAACACCAACTGGATGGAAGCACCGACTTCCAATCATACAGGCACAAACCTGTATAATAGAGAACAAGAGTTCTCCCTTGCACCACCCTACCACCCTGGTTTCTCTAGCTGCAACCAGATGGAAGATACAACTCCCTATGTTCAAGCACCCACTTGAACCTCTGAGGACAACAGTCCTCCCTAGCACCTCCCAACCTTCCTGAAATAAAAATCTTTTCTACTGAAACTTATTATAGTGATATAATGTTCAACAATGGCTTACCATACTCATCATTGTTCTGTTGCATTTCGTTGCTCTATCTGCCTCACTACCTTCCTGCACACATGACTTGCGCTATCTGTTCTTCTACCTTTTATGCTTTGTGCACCATTTCCATTCACTGCACAGATCCTCTTCTATTCAATTCAACTGCTGCACTCTCCTCCTTCTTCACACATGAATCACCTTCAACAACAACAACCACAACAAACTCCAACAGCAACAACAACAACTTCTCTTCTTTGTACCGTGTATATATGGATTCTTTGCATATTGTGCATGCAATATTCACCATTACTCTACATGCTCATATTGCGCCAATCTCCTCCACATCTCAAGTGCTCTGCATGATCATCATCATGACTCTTCAACTTATCTGGCAGTTCAACCCCTATGTCAATCATCACTAGGTGTTAAGACGAGATTCCTTTTTCTCTCTGGAAGTTTAGACTCTTCATCTTCTCTGTTACAGTCGAGCTCATCCTTTTTGTTTTAGTTACAAGCTCAAACTCTTATCTAGCTTTCAATTTCCTCCACGAATCGTCTTCATACCACTGGCATATTCCATGTGACTCTTCAGCTCCTCTAGTAATCACACCAAAGTCTCTTCGCATCCTCTAGTAGAAACCATCAATGGTTTCTAGCAGTTTCACTATGTCGTGCAACAGTAGCCCTCTGATCTTGTTCAAATTCACCTGCACCGTTGGATTGATTCCATGGGATCTTGCATTCATTTAGGCATTTCGGCATTCGACAATTCTATGATGAGTGTCTCGACACTTCATTTCGCGATGTCCGTAGTTCCTATACATAACTTTTCTGCACTAGCTCCTTCCCCAATATGACTATGGTCATAACCAAGTGCCTATGAAAAAAGTGATTCTCGTGAATTTGCATTTCGTGGATCTGGAGATGATGCATCTCAAGCTTCCAAGTCGCGATCCCTGATACCCCGAAATGGTGTGGGATCAATAGTCCTGATCAACACTTGATCTGATGGTTCAGATCATTTCGCAATTTCGTATATCGTGATTTCGACATTCCTGTGTTGAATGTTTTCTTGTCTCTCTATGTCGCGATTCACGAAACTCCGATATGGAGTAACTCTGATGACGTCACATGTGTTAAATAACTACCATGTGTCACCCTGATTCGTGACTTACATGTGCTTGGAATGTTGAATCAGTCTGACAGTTGTCATTACTTGGTTGTGCCACGTGTTCCTAGTTGACGTGGTTTGCTGACGTGAGTTGGATCGACGGTCCAAATGTGATCTTGATTTGACGGCTTAGATTACGTCGTGATTTTGCATATTGCGAAATCGGTATTTCTATGGATGATATTACTTGACATCTCCAACTCTCGATGCTCGAAACTCTGACACAGATTGGAATTAACAGTCCAGATTCAACCTTAATTTGACGGCTAAGATTAGATCGCGATTTCAGATATCACAATTTCGAGAAGTTAGGGAACATTGTTCCTTTGACTCTCTAGTCAGCGAACTGACGATCTATCCCCATGTGTCCTACCTGAATATGGATGGTCCTCCTTCTTTTGGGATTTTGTAAGCCCTCTACTCCTTGCACTTTAAAGAACGTGTAGGTTCTCCTCCATCCAACGGTGGTCGGACCCTGTGCTTAGATCTAATGTTTGAGATCTGTCCTCCTGTTCAACGCTCTTCTTGTCTATATTCTGATCCGATGGCTCTCATTCTTTCAGTAATTTTGAATGATATCCAATGATCAGAAATGATTCTCAGGCCTTTGATCTTTTTGTCAATGTTGGGTTGCCTTCGATCATTCGATCTTCCTGGACTTATCCTCCATTTTCCTGTTGATCGTTGCTACTATACTCAAGCCATCATCATTGTTGTACTTGTCATCAATGACAAGCATATGCTGCCTGTTAAACATTTTCCAACAATCTCCCCCTTTGGCATTGATGGCAACTAAGGCACCCCTAAGGCACCCAAATTCTTTTCTCCCCCTTTGACATCAATGTCAAAGAAGAGGCATGCTCCCCATGATCTATTGCAGTAATTTTAGGAGGCATTAGATATTCAAACAATACAAATATCCACCTAACAAGATGGACTCTTTTAGGTGTGAAACGAAATGACAGCCAACTTCTGTCTGAGATATTCAAACGGTGTCTTGGCTAGGGGCTTAGTAAAGATGTCTGCAATTTCTTCTATAGTGGGAATGTAATGGACCTGAACAATCGGATTGGTGACCTGCTCTCTCAGAAAATGATATTTTATGGGAATATGTTTTTTCTTGGAGTTTAAGACAATATTTTTAGACACATTGATGGCACTCGTGTTATCACAATGAATTGGGACCGGTTCATTGTATTTTACCTTTTAGTCTGCAAGTGTCTGAATCATCCATAATACCTGAGTGGAACAGGTAGCAACAACAATGTACTCTGCCTCTGTGGTTGATAAAGAAATGGAGCCTTGCTTTTTACTAAGCCATGCTACTAAGGAGTCACCCAAGAAGAATGCTCCTCCACTGGTGATTTTTCTCTCATCAACACAGTTTGCCCAATCTAAATCTAAATAAGCAGTCAACTGAATACTTTGATTTCTGGGGTACCACAGACCATAAGTCATTGTCTCTTTCAAATACCAGAATATCCTTTTGACAGCTTGCAAATGACTTTGTTTAGGTGCAACCTGATATCTTCCTACCATTCCTACAACATGCATTATGTCTCGATGAGATGTTGTGATGTACAACAGGCTTCCTATCATTGATCAATATAAGCTTTGATCAACATCAAGTGAAGCATTATACTTGCTTAGTTTACATCCAGTTACCATAGGTGTACCCACAGGTTTAGAATCTTCCATTTGAAACCTTTTCAACATTTCTCTTAGGTATTTTTCTTGAGATATGAACATCCCTTCGGGCCTCTGAGTAATTTGCAGACCAAAGAAAAATGACAGTTCTCCTATCATAGACATTTCAAATTCAGACTCCATGGCAGAAGCAAACCATTGTACAAGTGATTCCTTATTACATCCAAAGATGATGTCATCTACATAGAATAGTACGATGAGAAAATCATTATCCTTTGTCTTAATATGCAGATTGTTGTCGGTTGTTCCTCTCTTGAACCCTTTGTTTTTGAGATACGTATCCAGTCTGTGATACCAGGTTCAAGGGGCTTGTTTTAAACCATATAAATCTTTCTTCAACTTGCATACTAAGTTAGGGTTATCAGACAATTTGAAACCCTCTGGTTGTTCCATATAGACTTCTTCACTTAAATCTCCATTGAGAAAGGCTGACTTGACATCCATTTGATAGACTTTAAACCTTTTATGACAAGCATAGGCAAGAAACATTCTAATAGCTTCTAATCTTGCTACGGGCACAAATGTTTCATCAAAATCCAGCCCTTCTATCTGAGCATATCCTTTACAGACTAACCTCGCTTTGTTCCTGATAACTTGTCCTTTCTCATTGAACTTATTATTAAAGATCCATTTGGAGCCAATGACATTTTTACCTTCGGGTCTTTGAACCATCTCCCATGTATTGTTTTTCTCAATCTGATCAAGTTCTTCATTCATTGCTTTAACCTAGTGATCATCTTTGCTAGATTCATTAAAATTCTTGGGTTGCAACATGGATATGAGAGCTATTTGTTCGATGGTTTTGATTATCTTTCTCCTGGTTTGTACAACTTTGTCTTTTTCCCCAATTATCTGACTTGCAGGATGATTTTTTTTGAATGATTCTGGAGAAGGAATTTGTAGTTGACTGCTGATTTGAGTCTGTCTGAGTGTTTGAGTCTTCATCTGATTCAGAGTCTTCATTTTCTGATTCTTGGACCTGTTCATCTTCAGCTTTATCTGTGTCTTCTGTAGAAAACTCATTACTGTATACCTCTCTTGCTAGGATACCTTCATCAATTTTTACATCAATACATTCAACCATTTTATGCAACCTCTTATTGTAGCATCTATATCCTTTACTGTTTGTAGCATACCCTAAGAATATACCTTCATCAGCCCTATCATCATATTTGTCTAGGTTTTCATCATTATTCTTTATGTAGAATTTACTCCCAAAGACTCTGAAGTGTTTGATTGAGGCAGGTCTTCCAAACCGTAATTCATAAGGGGTCTTGTTAGTTTGTGGTTTGAGGTGGGCTTTGTTGAGCACATGGACTGTTGTGTGTATGGCTTCAACCCAATAGGTTTAACCAATGTTCTTCTCATTCATCATTGACCTGGCCATTTCCTGCACTGTTTTGTTTTTCCCTCAACAACTCCATTTTGTTGTGGAGTTCTTGGGATTGTGTATTCTCTCTTGATCCCATGTTCATCGCAGAATTCCTTTAAGTCTCTTGACATAAACTCTCCTCCCTGATCTGATCTTATTGCCTTTAACCTCTTGCTTGTTTGAGTCTCTGTTAAAGCCTTAAATGTTTTAAACTTCTCAAATGCTTCAGCTTTTTCTTTGAGAAAGGAAACCCATGTAAGTCTAGAGTAATCATCGATAATCAACATGAAGTAGTTTTCTTTCCCTGTGCCTTCCTGTCTTGATGGTCCACATAAATCCATATGAACTAGTTGGAGTGGTTTTTCTGTTGAAGTAAAGCTCTTGGACTTAAAATGTGTCATGTTTTGCTTTCGTACCTGACAGGGTTTACACATTGACTCTTGGGGCTTTGATATTCTCGAAAGATCTTTTACTGCCTCGAGGTTTTTGAGTTTGATTAAGTGGTCAAATTTTAGATGTCAAATTTTATGAAGGATTATTACTTGACTGTATCATTCTTTTTTGTGGGAAATATTTATTCCTTTGAAATATTAATTGATCATGTATAAGTCTTAAGGAACAATTTACAGCTTTCTCACCAAATTTAGAACAGTAGAAACAATAGACATAGAAAAATTCTTTGTACTTGGAAAATGGTTGCCTTCTTTGAGCAAATCGATTTATTTCTTGCTAATGACGTCTTTCAGCAGAGAGATCATTGTTTCTTCGTTATACAGATTCAATCCTGGTATATTTTTCTTTACTCGTCCTGGGCGGCTGATTGTCTTCCTTTGTTTTTGCAGGATTGTTAATGTCATTGGTTGTACTTTTGACAAACTTGATGGGTTCTTCATTTCCTGGCTTCCCATTGCTTGATCCCTCTTCATAACCCAAACCAGTTTTCAGCTTTGGATTCCTTTGCTGATTCAGAATGGTGGCTAATCATTCTGAGGCTTTGATACTTGACATACTCTGATTATACAAGGCTTGAATTTTCTCCATTTCTTTCCTTGTTTTTACTACTTCTTGTTCTAATGATTCACATCTTGTCTTCTTTTCTGATAACTGTTGTTTCAGAATCTGTTCGATTTTCTTTGCCTCTTCCAATTCTACTTTTAGTAGGACAAGGTATTCACCAGGTTCTTGTCTGTCTTTCTCGAACTGTATCAACAATAGTCTTTGCTTTCTGTTCTTGATTCTTAGTCTGTCAATCTCTTCCAATGCACTGTTCAGTTCTCCTTCCATGTCAACCACAACTTCTTCATCATTCTGATCACTGCCTTTGCTTTTATTATCATAATTCTCTTTGGCCATAAGCATGAAGTCATTTACCTTATCTTCATAGGAAGAGTCACTATTGGTGTCTTCTAAGGATTCATCATTGTTTACAAATAAACTTTTATTTTTATCAGATTTCCTGGATTTGTGCTTCTCTTCACCTTCATAGTTCTGATCATGTTTCTTGTGTGGAAATTTATTTACAAAATGACCTATCTTTCCACAGTTAAAGCATTTGAAAGGTAGTTTACCTTTGTATTTTCCTGATCCCTTCTTTAGTCTCTTCACAAATTTTGCTTCAATTTCATCAGGCTCAGAATCCTCATTCTTGTCTGCTTTAAATGAAGCTTCCCTGGAAGTGGGTTTATCTTTAACTATTCTCATTTCATATGTAGTCAGTGTTCCTAGAAGTTGATCAAACTACAATGTTTTTAGATCATTAAGTTCTTCTATAGAAGAGACCTTCAGGTTGAACCTATCTGGGAGAGATCTCAAGATTTTCTGAACTAAAGAAGGTTCCCCAATTGTTTCACCAAGTGCCTTCATTGCATTTACCATTTCTTCTATTCTCAGAAAGTATTTTCCAATAGTTTCATCTTACTTCATCTTCAGCTCTTCAAACTGTATTCTGTAGGTTTGAAGCTTTGTATCCTTTACCTTCTCATTACCCTCATAACTATTAATGAGTTTGTCCAACATTTCTTTGGCAGTTTCAAGGTGCATAACTTTTACGAATTCTTCTTCTGCAAGCCCACTCAAGATAAAATTCATAGCCTTATCATTGAAGCTAAATTCTAGTTTGTCATCCTTATTAGCTAGCACAACTAGCTTTACATAACCAATATCTACCACATCTCGGACATCTGTACCTAAAGCCATTATGTAGGTTCTCATTCTAACTTTCCAGAAGGCAAAGTTTGTTCCATTGAACAGAGGAGCCTTATTGGTTGAATTTCCTTCATGGATTGACATGTTTAAGCTCTAGGATCTACCCTTAGATAAAAGGGGTTGGCTTTGATACCAATTGTTGGACAACTGAGAGGGGGGGGTGAATCAGTTGTTACTGTGCTTAAACAATTATGCTTCTTTTAAACTCTTTATAGAAACACTGAAGGACAATCAGAATAGTGCAGGGAAGCAAGCAATAGTGTATTCAGCATCAGTCACACACATGTGATACACATAGACAAATATTTCCTGAGGAAACCCATAAAGGGTAAAAACCTTTTTTTCTTTATATGATAAGTAATAGTTACATTCTTTACATTATCATACATATGAGCACCAACTCATAATGAGGCTACAACCTCTATTTTGCAAGCTGCTACTTGTTGAGAGCACCAACTCTCTGTTTTCTCTAGCACCCACTAGAAGGAAGCACCATCTCCCTAGTTTCTCTAGCACCAACTAGAAGGAAGCACCAACTCCCTGGTTTCTCTAGCACCAACTAGAAGGAAGCACCAACTCCCTGAGTGTTTCCAGCACCAACTGGATGGAAGCACCAACTTCCAATCATACAGGCACCAACCTGTATAACAGAGAACAAGAGTTCTCCCTTGCACCACCCTTCCACCCTGGTTTCTCTGGCTGCAACCAGATGGAAGCTACAACTCCCTCTGTTTAAGCACCCACTTGAACCTCTGAGGACAACAGTCCTCCCTAGCACCTCCCAACCTCCCTGAAATAAAAATATTTGCTACTAAAACTTATTATAGTGATATAATTTTCAACAATGGCTTAGCAGACTCATCACTGTTCTGTTGCATTTCGTTGCTCTGTCTGCCTCACTTCCTTCCTACACACATGACTTGCGCTATCTGTTCTTCTACTTTTTATGCTCTGTGCACCATGTCCATTCACTGCACAGATCCTCTTCCGCTCAATTCAGTTGTTGCACTCTCCTCCTTCTGCACACATGAATCACCTTCAACAACAACAACCACAACAAACTCCAACAGCAACAACAACAAATTCTCTTCTCTGTACCGTGTATATATGGCTTATGTGCATCTTCTGCATGCAATATTAGCCATTCCTCTGCATGCTCATACCGCGCCAATCTCCTCCACATATCAAGTGCTCTGCGTGATCATCATTGCGACTCTTCAACTTCTCTGGCAGTTCAACCCCTGTGTCAATCATCACTAGGTGTTAAGCCGAGATTCCTTTTTCTCTCTGGCAGTTTAGACTCTTCATCTTCTCTATTACAGTCGAGCTCATCCTTTCTATTTTAGTTATGAGCTCAAACTCTTATCCAACTGTCAATTTCCTCCATGAATCGTCTTCATTCCACTGGCAGATTCCATGTGACTCTTCAGCTGCTCTGGTAATCACATCGAAGTCTCTTTGCATCCTCTGGTAGAAACCATCAATGGTTTCTAGCAGTTTCACTGTGTCGTGTAACAGTAGCCCTCCGATCTTGTTCAAATTCACCTGCACTGTTGGATTGATTCCATGGGATCTTGCATTCATTTCAGCATTTTGGCATTCGACAATTCTGTGCTGAGTGTCTCGACACTTCATTTCGCGATCTCCGAAGTTTTGATACAGAACTTTTCTACACTAGATCCTTCCCCAATATGACTATGGTCATAACCAAGCACCTATGTAAAAAGCGCTTTTCGTGAAATCGCGTTTCGTGGATCTGCAGATGATGCATCTCGACCCTCAAAGTTGCGATCCCCGATACCCAGAAATGGTGTGGGATCAACGGTCCTGATCAACACTTGATCTGATGGTTCAGATCATTTCGCGATTTCATACATCGCGATTTTGACATTCCTGTGGTGAATGTTTTCTTGTCTCTCTATGTCTCGATTCATGAAACTCTGATATGGAGTAAGTCTGTTGACGTCACATGTGTTAAATAACTGCCACGTGTCACCCTGATTCGTGACTTACATGTGCTTGGAATGTTGAATCAGTCTGACACTTGTCATTACCTGGTTGTGCCACGTGTTCCTAGCTGACGTGGTTTGCTGACGTGAGTTGGATCAACGGTCCAGATGTGATCTTGATTTGACGGCTCATATTACGTCACGATTTTGCATATCGCAAAATCGAGATTTCTATGGATGATATTACTTGACATCTCCAACTCTCGATCCCCGAAACTCCAACATGGACTGGAATCAATAGTCCATATTCAACCTTAATTTGATGGCTGAGATTAGATCGCGATTTCAGATATCACGATTTCGAGAGGTTAGGGAACATCTTTCCTTTGACTCTTCAGTTAGCGAACTGATGATTTGTCCCCACGTGTCCTTCCTGAAGATGGACGGTCCTCCTTCTTTTGGGATTTTGTGAGCCCTCTACTCCTTGCACTTTAAAGAACGTATAGGTTCTCCTCGATCCAACGGTGGTTAGACCCTGCGCTCAGATCTAACGTCTGAGATCTGTCCTCCTATTCAGTGCTCTTCTTGTCTATATTCTGATCTGACGACCCTCGTTCTTTCAAGAATTTTGAATGAGATCCAACGATCAGAAATGCTTCTTGGGCGTTTGATCATTTTGTCAATGTTGCGCTGCCTTCGATCATTCGATCTTCCTGGACTTATCTTCTATTTGTTTTTTGATCATCGTTGTTGTACTCAATCCATCATCACTCTTGTACTTTCCATCAATGACAAGAATATGCTTCCTATTAAACATTTTCCAACAATCTCCCCATTTGGCATTGATTGCAACTAAGGCACCCCTAAGGCACCCAAATTCTTTTCTCCCCCTTTGACATCAATGCCAAAGAAGAGGCATTCTCCCCCTGAGCTATTGCAGTAATTTTAGGAGGGATTAGATATTCAAACAATACAAATCTCCCCCTAACAAGATGGACTCTTTTAGGTGTGAAACGAAATGACACCTATCTTCTATCTGATATATTCAAACGATGTCTTGGCTAGGGGCTTAGTAAAGATGTCTGCAATTTGTTCTGTAGTGGGAATGTAATGGACCTGAACAATCTGATTAGTGACCTGCTCTCTCAAAAAATGATATTTTATGGGAATATGTTTTGTCTTGGAGTGGAAGACAGGATTTTTAGACACACTGATGGCACTTGTGTTATCACAATGAATTGGGATCGGTGTAGTGTATTTTACCTCTAAGTCTGCAAGTGTCTGAATCATCCATAATACCTGAGTGCAACAGGTATCAGCAAAAATGCACTCTGCCTCTGTGGTTGATAAAGAAATGGAGCCTTGATTTTTACTAAGCCATGCTACTAAGGAGCGACCCAAGAAGAATGCTCCTCCACTGGTGCTTTTTCTCTCATCAACACAGTTTACCCAGTCTGCATCTGAATAAGTAGTCAACTAAAGACTTTGATTTCTGGGATACCACAGACCATAAGTCATTGTCTCTTTCAAATACCTGAATATCCTTTTGACAGCTTGCAAATGACTCTGTTTAGGTGCAACCTGATATCTTCCTACCATTCCTACAGCATGCATTATGCATTAGGCTTCCTATCATTGATCGATATGAGCTTTGATCAACATCAGGTGAATCATCATACTTTCTTAGTTTACATCCAGTTACCATAGGTGTACCCACAAGTTTAGAATCTTGCATTTGAAACCTTTTCAACATTTCTCTTAGGTATTTTTCTTGAGAAATGAGCATCCCTTCGGGCCTCTGAGTAATTTGCAGACCAAGGAAAAATGATAGTTCTCCTATCATAGACATTTCAAATTCAGACTCCATGGCAGAAGCAAACCATTGTACCAATGATTCCTTATTAAATCCAAAGATGATGTCATCTACATAGACCAGTACGATGAGAAAATCATTATCCTCTGTCTTAATATACAGATTGTTGTCGGTTGTTCCTCTCTTGAACCCTTTGTTTTTGAGATATGTATCTAGTCTATGATACCAGGCTTGAGGGGTTTGTTTTAAACCATATAAAGTTTTCTTCAACTTGCATACTAAGTCAGGGTTATCAGACAATTTGAAACCCTCTGCTTGTTCCATATAGACTTCTTCACTTAAATCTCCATTGAGAAAGGCTGACTTGACATCCATTTGATAGACTTTAAACCTTTTATGACAAGCATAGGCAAGAAACATTCTGATAGCTTCTAATCTTGCTACAGGCACAAATGTTTCATCAAAATCCAGTCCTTCTATCCGAGCATAGCCTTTACAGACTAACCTCGCTTTGTTCCTAATAACTTGTCCTTGCTCATTCAACTTATTCTTAAAGATCCATTTGGAGCCAATGACGTTTTTACCTTCGGGTCTTTGAACCATCTCCCATGTATTTTTTTTCTCAATTTGATCAAGTTCTTGATTCATTGCTTTAACCCAGTGATCATCTTTGTTGGATTCATTAAAATTCTTGGGTTCCAGCATGGATAGGAGAGCTATATGAGATTGTTCGGTGGTTTTGATTAGCTTTCTCCTGGTTTGTACACCTTTGTCTTTTTCCCCAATTATCTGACTTGCAGGATGATTTTTTTTTAATTATTCTAGAGGAGGAATTTGTAGTTGACTACTGATTTGAGTCTGTCTGAGTGTCTGAGTCTTCATCTGATTCAGAGTCTTCATTTTCTGATTCTTGGACCTGTTCATATTCAACTTTAGTTGTGTCTTCTGTAGAAAACTCATTACTGTATACTTCTCTTGCTGGGATTCCTTCATCAATTTTTACATCAATACAGTCAACCATTTTATGAAACCTCTTATTGTAGCATCTATATCCTTTACTTTTTGTAGCATACCCTAAGAAGATACCTTCATCAACACTATCATCATATTTGTCGAGGTTTTCATCATTATTCTTTATGTAGCATTTACTCCCAAAGACTCTGAAGTGTTTGATTGAGGCAGGTCTTCCAAACCATAATTCATATGGGGTCTTGTTACTTTGTGGTCTGAGGTGGGTTTTGTTGAGCACATGGACTGCTATGTGTATGGCCTCAACCCAGTAGGTTTGACCAATGTTCTTCTCATTCATCATTGACCTGGCCATTTCCTGCACTGTTCTGTTTTTCCCTCAACAACTCCATTTTGTTGTGCAGTTCTTGGGATTGTGTATTCTCTCTTGATCCCATGTTCATCACAGAATTCCATGAAGTCTCTTGACATAAAATCTCCTCCCCGATATGATCTTACTGCCTTTAACCTCTTTCATGTTTGAGTCTCTGTTAAAGCCTTAAATGTTTTAAACTTCTTAAATGCTTCAGCTTTTTCTTTGAGAAAGGCAACCCATGTAAGTCTAGAGTAATCATCGATAATCAACATGAAGTAGTTTTCTTTCCATGTGCCTTCCTGTCTTGATGGTCCATATAAATCCATATGAACTAGTTGGAGTGGTTTTTCTATTGAAGTAAAGCTCTTGGACTTAAATTGTGTCTTGTTTTGCTTCCCTACCTGACAGGGTTTACACATTGACTCTTGGGGCTTTGATATTCTCGGAAGATCTTTTACTGCCTCGAGGTTTTTGAGTTTCATTAAGTGGTCAAAGTTTTTATGTCCAAGTCTCCTATAACATAACCATCTTTCATAATGTTTTCTTAGATGACATTCTTCTCTATTTTCTTTTAGCACATATACATTATTTTATGTCCTTATGCGTTTGGCCACCACTTGTCCTGAGTTTACAGACTTTATCTTACAGTCCTTGGACGTGAAAAACACCTCTCATCCTCTATCACACATTTGACTTACACTGAGCATATTATGTTTCTGCTCATCCACAAGTAGAACATCTTGGGCTTTTCCTTTTCCATTACTTAAGCTCACCATCCCTTTGTCTTTTATTTTCCCTGGAGCATCATTTCCAAAGGTTACGCTTCCTGATTTGCTTTCACTTAGAGATAGAAACTTGCCTTTGTCTCCCGTCATGTGTTTGGAGCATCCACTATCTATATACCAGGGGTTCGTTTTTCGTTGAGTAGACAATACTAATCCACACTTGTTACTTTCCTTCTTTTTCCAAAACTTGACATTTTCAGTAGGGGATTTCGAATCTGGTTCATAGTTCCTTAACCGACACTCAATAGATTTATGTCCAAAGTTATGACAGGTGTAGCATTCAACCTCATTATTCAATAAGTCAAACTTATTGTTGCAGTGTTTCCTACTTATTGACTGTTGATTATTTCTTGGCCTCCTTAGTTGTATGTGTCCAGACTTAATTTGGCAATTTGCAGTCCGTGAAGGATGATTACTTGACCATATCATTCTTTTTTGTGGGAAGTATTTATTCCTTTGAAATCTTAATTGATCATGTCTAAGTCTTAAGGAACAATTTACATCTTTGTCACCAAAGTTAGAATAGTAGAAACAATAGCCATAGAAAAATTCTTTGTACCTGGAAAATGGTTGCCTTCTTTGAGCAAATCGATTTCTTTCTTGCTGATGACGTCTTTCAGCAGAGAGAGAATTGTTTCTTCATTCTACAGATTCAATCCTAGAATCTTTTTCTTTACTCGTCCTGGGCGGATGATTGTCTTCCTTTGTTTTTGCAGGCTTGTTAATGTCATTGGTTGTACTTTTGACAAACTTGATGGGTTCTTCATTTCCTGGCTTCCCACTGCTTGATCCCTCTTCATAACCCAAACCAATTTTCAGCTTTGGATTCCTTTACTGATTCAAAATGGTGGCTAATCCTTTTGAGGCTTTGATACTTGACAAACTCTGATTATACAAGGCTTGAAATTTCTCCATTTCTTTCCTTGTTTTTACTACTTCTTGTTCTAATGATTCACATCTTGTCTTCTTTTCTGATAGCTGTTGTTTCAGAATCTCTTCGATTTTCTTTGCCTCTTATAATTCTACTTTTAGTAGGACAAGGTCTTCACCAGGTTCTTGTGTGTCTTTCTCGAACTGTATCAACAATAGTCTTTGCTTTCTATTCTTTATTCTTAGTCTGTCAATCTCTTCCAATGCATTGGTCAGTTCTCCTTCCATGTCAACCACAACTTCTTCATCATTCTCATAATTGCCTGTGCTTTTATTATCATAATTCTCTTTGGCCATAAGCATGAAGTCGTTTACGTTATCTTCATAGGAAGAGTCACTATCGGTGTCTTCTGAGGAGTCATCATTGTTTACACATAAAATTTTCTTTTTATCAGATCTCATGGATTTGTGCTTCTCTTCACCTTCATAGTTTTGATCATCTTTCTTGTGTGGACATTTATTTGCAAAATGACCTATCCTTCCACAGTTAAAGCATTTGAAAGGTAGTTTACCTTTGTATTTTCCTGATCCCTTCTTCAGTCTCTTCACAAAAGTTTCTTCAATTTCATCGGGCTCAGAATCCTCATTCTTGTCTACCTTAAATGATGCTTCTCTGGAAGTGGGTTTATCTTTAACTATTCTCATTTCATATGCAGTCAGTGTTCCTAGAAGTTGATCAAACTACAATTTTTTTAGATCGTTAAGTTCTTCTATAGCAGAGACCTTCGGGTTGAACCTATCTGGGAGAGATCTCAAGATTTTCTAAACTAACGAAGGTTCCCCAATTGTTTCGCCAAGTGCCTTCATTGCATTTACCATTTCTTCTATTCTCAGAAAGTATTTTCCAATAGTTTCATCTTCCTTCATCTTCAGTTGTTCAAACTGTATTATGTAGGTTTGAAGCTTTGCATCCTTTACCTTCTCATTACCCTCATAACTATTAATGAGTTTGTCCCACATTTCTTTGGCAGTTTCTCGATGCATAACTTTTACGAATTCTGATTCTGCAAGTCCACTTAAGATAACATTCATAGCCTTAGCGTTGAAGCTGAATTCTAGTTTGTCATCCTTATTAGCTAGCACAACCGGCTTTACATAACCAGTATCTACCACATCCCAGACATCTGCACCTAAAGCCATTATTTAGGTTCTCATTCTAACTTTCCAAAAGGAAAAGTTTGTTCCATTGAACAAAGGGGCCTTATTGGTTTAATTTCCTTCATGGCTTGACATGTTTAATCTCTAGGATCTACCCTTAGATAAAAGGGGCCATCTCTGATACCAATTGTTGGACAACTGAGAGGGGGGGTGAATCAGTTGTTATTGTGCTTAAATAATTATGCTTCTTTTAAACTCTTTACAAAAACACTGAAGGACAATCACAATAGTGCAGGGAAGTAAGCAATAGTGTATTCAGCATCAGTCACACACATGTGATACACAGAGACAGATATTTCTTGAGGAAACCCATAAAGGGTAAAAACCTCTTTTTCTTTATATGATAAGTAATAGTTACATTCTTTACATTATCATACATATGAGCACCAGATCATAATGAGGCTACAACCTCTGTTTTGCAAGCTGCTACTTTCTGAGAGCACCAACTCTCTGTTTTCTCTAGCACCCACTAGAAGGAATCACCAACTTGCTGGTTTCTCTAGCACCAACTAGAAGGAAGCACCAACTCCCTGGCTTCTCTAGCACCAACTAGAAGGAAGCACCAAATCCCTGAGTGTTTCTAGCACCAACTGGATGGAAGCACCAACTTCCAATCATACAAGCACCAACCTGTATAACAGAGAACAAGAGTTCTCCCTTGCACCACCCTGCCACCCTGGCTTCTCTGGCTGCAACCAGATGGACGCTACAACTCCCTATGTTCAAGCACCCACTTGAACCTCTAAGGAAAACAATCCTCCCTAGAACCTCCCAACCTCCCTAAAATAAAAATCTTTGCTACTGAAACTTATTACAGTGATATAATGTTCAACAATGGCTTACCAGACTCATCATTGTTCTACTACATTTCGTTGCTCTGTCTGCCTCACTCCCTTCCTGCACACATGACTTGCGCTATCTGTTCTTCTTCTTTTTATGCTTTGTGCACCATGTCCATTCACTTCACAGATCCTCTTCTGTTCAATTCAGCTGCTACACTCTCCTCCTTCTCCACACATGAATCACCTTCAACAACAACAACCACAACAAACTCCAACAACAACAACAACCGCTTCTCTTCTCTGTACCGTGTATATATGGATTTTGTGCATCTTGTTCATGCAATATTCACCATTCCTCTGCATGCTCATACCGCGCCAATCTCCTCCACATCTCAAGTGCTCTGCATGATCATCATCGTGACTCTTCAACTTCTCTGGCAGTTCAACCCCTGTGTCAATCATCACTAGGTGTTAAGCTGAGATTCCTTTTTCTCTCTGGCAGTTTAGACTCTTTGTCTTCTCTGTTACAGTCGAGCTCATCCTTTCTGTTTTAGTTACTAGATCAAACTCTTATTCATCTGTCAATTTCCTCCACGGATCGTCTTCATTCCACTGGCAGATTCCACGTGACTCTTCAGCTCCTCTGGTAATCACACCGAAGTCTCTTCGCATCCTCTTGTAGAAACCATCAATGGTTTCTAGCAATTTCACTGTGTCGTGCAACAGTAGCCCTCCGATGTTGTTCAAATTCACCTACACCATTGGATTGATGCCATGGGATATTGCATTCATTTCGGCATTTCAGAATTCAACAATTCTGTCCCGAGTGTCTCGACACTTCATTTCGTGATCTCCGAAGTTTTGATATAGAACTTTTCTGCACTAGCTCCTTCCCCAATATGACTATGGTCATAACAAAGTGCCTATGCAAAAAGAACTTTTCTTGAATTTGCATTTTGTGGATCTAGAGATGATGCATCTAGACCCTCCAAGTCGCAATCCCCGATACCCCAAAATTGTGTGGGATCAACAGTCCTGATCAACACTTGATCTAATGGTTCAGATCATTTTGCGATTTTGTATATCACGATTTTGAAATTCCTATGGTGTATGTTTTCTTGTCTCTCTATGTCACGATTCACGAAACTCCGATATGGAGTAAGTCTGTTGACGTCACATGTGTTAAATAACTGCCACGTATCACCCTGATTCGTGAATTACATGTGCTTGGAATGTTGAATGAGTCTGACACTTTTCATTACCTGGTTGTTCCACATGTTCCTAGCTGACATGGTTTGCTGACGTGAGTCAGATCGACGGTCCAGATGTGATCTTGATTTGACGACTCAGATTACAACGCAATTTTTCATATCGTGAAATCAATATTTTTGTGGATGATATTACTTGACATCTCCAACTCTCGATCCCAAAAAATCTGACACAGAATGGAATCAACAGTCCAGATTCAACCTTAATTTGACGGCTGAGATTAGATCACGATTTCAGATATCGCGATTTCGAGAGGTTAGGGAACATCGTTCCTTTGACTCTCTAGTCAGTGAACTGACGATCTATCCCCACGTGTCCTACCTGAAGATGGACGGTCCTCCTTCTTTTTGGATTTTGTGAGCCCTCTAATCCTTGCACTTTAAAGAGCGTGCAGGTTCTCCTCGATCCAACGGTGGTCAGACCCTACGCTCAGATCTAACGTCTGAGATCTGTCCTCCTGTTCAACACTCTTCTTGTCTATATTCTGATTTGACGACCCTCGTTCTTTTGGGAATTTTGAATGAGATCCAACGATCAGAAATGCTTCTCAAGCCTTTGATCATTTTGTCAATGTTGCGTTGCCTTCAATCATTCGATCTTCCTAGACTTATCCTCTCTTTGCCTGTTGATCATCGCTGCTGTACTCAAGCCATCATCAGTGTTGTACTTGTGATCAATGACAAGCATATGCTTCCTGTTAAACATTTTCCAACAATCTCCCCCTTTGGAATTGATGGAAACTAAGGCACCCCTAAGGCACCCAAATTCTTTTCTCCCCCTTTGACATCAATGTCAAAGAAGAGGCATGCTCCTACTGAGATATTGCATTAATTTTAGGAGGCATTAGATATTCAAACAATACAAATCTCCCCCTAACAATATGGACTCTTTTAGGTGTGAAACGAAATGACAACCAACTTCTGTCTGAGATATTCAAACGGTGTCTTGGCTAGGGGCTTAGTAAAGATGTCTGCAATTTTTTCTGTAGTGGGAATGTAATGGACCTGAACAATCTGATTGGTGACCTGCTCTCTCAGAAAATGATATTTTATGGGAATATGTTTTGTCTTGGAGTGGAAGATAGGATTTTTAGACACATTGATGCCACTCATGTTATCACAATGAATTGGGATCAGTGCAATTTATTTTACCTCTAAGTTTGCAAGCGTCTGAATCATCCATAATACCTTAGTGCAACAAATAGTAGCAGCAATGTACTTTTCCTCTGTGGTTGATAAAGAAATGGAGCCTTGATTTTTACTAACACATGCTACTAAGGAGTCACCCAAGAAGAATGCTCCTCCACTGGTGCTTTTTCTCTCATCAACACAGTTTGCCCAACTGCATCATAATAAGAAGTCAATTGAAGACTTTGATTTCTGGGATACCACAGACCATAAGTCATTGTCTCTTTCAAATACTTGAATATCCTTTTGACAGCTTGCAAATGAATCTGTTTAGGTGCAGCCTGATATCTTACTACCATTCCTATTGTTGGAGCCGCCCTTGTTTTTTACCTCGCACAATTTTCAAATTTTTTATACTTGAGATCTAAAGTTGTTTTTCTTCCCCTTTCGACATCATAAAGCTTTGAAATCTTGTCACCTGAATAGCAATGCTTTTTCACTTTCAAAAAAGATCCATTTTTCGCAAGTATGTTTGCTCTTTTGTTTTATCTCGGGGTCTCGCAAGTCGGGTACTTTAATTTTTGAATTCACAAGCCTCGAGTCACGAGGCTACGAACTCGGTTTTAATTTTTTCCCAAAGAATTAACTAGGGTAAAAACTTTAACCCATGATTACACGACGTCAAGGTTTCGCGCCTTGGCATACATCAAACCTAGGTTTTTGTTCTTGAAGCCCCGATAGCCGAGAACACGATGACTTTGTGATAACCTTGGTCAGAGACTAAGGGTAAAAAACTAACCATGGTTAAATTTGGTTCTCGGCACTTCGTCACTCGACACTTTCTTTCATCAAGTTAAGGTGTCCAAAAATCCGATTCACGAAGTTGCGACATAATTATGGTGAAATTAATTAGTCGCCTAATCTAAGATTTCCCTCTCTTAATTCGAGTCTTAATTATCGCCACATCGCGATATCGCAACTTGACATATCATTCTCCCAAAAGTTTGTCTTCAAATTCCCGAGTCGCGATATGGTGATTAGGTTAGTTATATAATTAAGAATGCGCCAAATCATGGTTATTATTAATTAAGGAAAAATTAGCACTTGCAACCTCGTGAGTTGAAGACTCAATTTGTTGAAAGGAAATCCACAATGCAGCGATGAGCGAGAAAATGGTTAACGTTGTTAAATTTGAAATTTTAAAATTAAGCGAGATACGTCCTGTGTATCGAGGTTGGCACACTTCACGAGGAATTTACTTTCTCTCCATAACCCGATTACCTGTCAAGCCGCCAAACATTGATGACATTAATGAAGAATTAGGGTAAATCTACGAATAAATAAGATCGGATTTATACATTAAATTTTGTTTTATTGGCGATTTGATAGACTTTTTTCAAAGGGTACATAGTTTTCAAATATATACGAGAGTTTCATTCTTTTTAAACATTTCTCATAAACGCACAGAGCTCACCTTGCTCCGAGGGAACTCATTTCCGCATGTATACACAGGTCTATTGCATAAGAGCGAAAAAGCAAGCGCCAACCATAGCCCCAAGGAGAGCAGCGAAAGAAAATGTCAAGGTTGCAGCGCAGGGTCTAGACAACGTCTCAGATACTTCACCTCGGACTGGCGGCTCAGTACCCACCTGGTCGTTTATTTCAGACATTCTACAATCCGAGTTGGTAAACTATTCCGACTCAGATGACGATGAAAATGATATTGTAAAGGATGACCTGAACACTAAGTACAAGACAATTGTTCAGTCGGGAATGCACCTGCTTGCAACCAGACCTCAGTTGCTTCCATACTACGACATGATCCGCTGGGCATTGGATCATATCGACCTGCCCACCAGAACTATCATAAATGACCGACGGACCATGGTCAGGACTTTTAGACCAGAGCATATCCAATCTATGTATAAGCTCCCAGCGACTTCTGAATATATATATGGCAATGAATTCCTGGAGGACTTCAAAAAGAAGGAGTGCGAAGAATATGACAAAACCATGCCTGGTTTGATAAAAGATTGGGTTTCGCGTTCCACAGCATTCAGAGCGAATGACAAAGGTGTGTATTCAATTTCTTCATTGGAGCCACAGTATATGTATGTGGCGATGATGACTTGTCGGCTTTTCGGATGGGAGGATACCGCGCATTTTTACATCCAGTGGGTACCTCTCATATTTTGGGTAGTGGAAGGTTGCTCATTTAATTGGGCTAATATGCTCTCCGACAGTTTGTTCAACAGAGTCAAAGAGTACCGAGAGAAAAAAGAAGCCGGGAGACTATCCAGATTCTTCATGTCTGCGTATATCATGGACGCAATATGCTCCATGACACCTTTTCCTTTGATGAATTGGGCTTGGAGTCCAACCCAAGAAAAAACTGTGCATGAGTGCCACGACAAGCTGTGGGAAAATAATGCAAATAAGTTTATTTATGAGATTTTCAACTGGGTGATGGTGCCCCTGCACATCGCCATTTTTGGTCTTTCGCCACCCCGCATCTCGGATAGCATTGCTGTGAATATAAGCAGTATTGTGGACTGGTACATAGAAGAAGAATTCTCCTATTTTAGAGTTTTCGGAGCTGTTGTCCCTCCTCTGGCGCTACCGCTGTTCATCCTCGACAAGTTGGCCTGTCATGAGATTGCGCGACAAACAGTAATTGGCGGAGTGAGTAAAGAGCTCAAAGTGTCATCAAAGAAGGTATGGTTGTTTTTCCCTGTTCGGCTTAATTCCTATTCCTTATTAGATTTCGGACATGCTAAGGATGAAGTTGCAACCTTAGAAGACTTGAGCCTAGTCTCTATTGAGTACAAAAAACATGATTCGCAGAGAATTGTAAGCACCCATTTGGGGAATTGTGGATTAAAGAGGTTTGAACACGAGTGTTCACCCTCAGATGATGTTTTCCGAGGGGCGAGGTCCTATTCGGAAGTGAAATTTTGAATCAGATCTCTAGCACCCGAAGATAGGGCCTCTGTTTTAAAATTTCAGGAACACAGGAAAAGATGTCTCCCCGTGGTGTTGGGAGGTTTAGGACTTTCCAAGGATAAAGAAAAGGAGGCCGAAATTTCTGAGGGGCAAACTTCTAACCCCGAAAAACATCAGGAAGGGGAGCAGGAGAAGAATCCCGAGCAGGAGAAGAGTCTCGAGCAGGAAAAGAATCTCGAGCAGGAGAAGAGTCTCGAGCAGGAAAAGAATTCCGAAATAGAAGAAGGGACTACTGACCCACCCAAGGAACATGATCCAGAGATGGAAGTGAAAAACACTGACCCGCCTGAAACTCAGAATCCAGAGACAGGGACAGAGATGAAGACCTCCGATCCTCCGAAAGAACAGGACTCACTCACCACACCAGAAAATGTGGTGAAGCAGATCGGACAACCCATCACCTCTGTCACACCCTTGCAGTCGGCACAGGGAGGCGTCAACGAGGGATGGATATTTTTTGAAGAACTAAGACCTATAAGGGCAGAGGAACTCCCCCCTAATGAGTTCTTTTTTGACAGAAATAGAAAAGTTGTAGTAAAGCGGGAATTTTATCAAGAGGGAGAGTCCACTGTTAAAAACTTCAAAGTAATGACAGATGGAAAAAACAAGAAAAGTGATGAATTCACCACAGAGATAGCAGGGACGCTAGGAGCATATGCCTTAGCAAACCAATTCTCGGTTGCAATGTTGAAAAATCAGCTCAAGAGAAAGAATTGACTGATCAAGACTCTTGAAGCCCGAGTATCTTTGGCTGCGAAAGACGCCAAGAGTCAAGCGAGTGGAGCAATAGAGCTGGCCCAATTAGCCGATAATAAAGAAATCGAAGTCCTCAAAACCAAGTTGGAACAAGCAAATTCAGTGATCCGAGATGGTCGAGTGTAGTCGGGTCAGCAGAGGGATACGATCACACAGTTACAGACTCAGTTAGAGGTCACAGAAAGCAAGGTGATCGACATCGAGATTGTTAAATCCCGAGCAATCGAAATTTGAAGCAGGATCTCTTATGCTCAGCAGAGTCTGCTAAACAAAGTAGGGGAGTTTCGAGAAGATTTCTTGTTAATGCATCAGATTTCAGAGAATCTGATTGTCAAAGAAAGAAACGTAGAAGCTGCTCGGATCACCTTCCAAGAAGCAGTGATAGCTACCAACAATAGGTTTTCAGCAGGGTCTCCCTGGCTCACCATTGCTGAACAGACTAGGGGTAATATTTTGTTAAAGAATTGGGAACATGATATTACTTTAAGAAAGGAATAGGCCCAGAAAGTGATGAATTTATTAGAAGAAGCCTGCAATGCCATAAAAGGTGAGCTACTAGGGATGGAGAGTGAAGTTGACTCAGAGACGCTAAGGAAGATGAATATAGAGAGGATCTCCCTCGACATGAAGGAGAAAAATGAGAGAAATTTGGCGGAGATATCTAAGATGGACAGGATAGACATGGCTCAAATTGATGAACATTTGATTCAACCCAGTGCACAATTCGATGCCCTTGATATTGTTGATACACATATGGGGAATAGACTTCAACAATTAGCCCGGGAGTGCTATTTTGCCGAAGCCATTTGTCAAGCAGAGTCGTCACAGCTTGTATCCCAATCTGTGGATAGATGTAGGATATGCACTGAGTCTATGCAAAGACTAGCACCTGGCCCTTCTTGAAAATAAAGTAGAAGAGATGGAATGTTTTCACTCCCCACAGCTGCCAAGCGAAACATTCACAGCTTGTATCCAGTTTATGGACAGATGTATAATATGCACTAAGTCACGTAAAGGCAGGCAACTGACACTTTTTTGAAAATAGGAGTAGAGAAGGGCAAATTTGTACAAATAGATCACCAAAACAACAGTGCGAGGCTGGACTTTTTGGTAATGAATGTAATAGAGATTTTGCATCTAAGAAGTTAATACAAGCAATTTGAAGATTCCTGATTCCGTCACGACTGTGTTACAAGTTTGTTTCGTTATGTTTTCTTGTTTCTTTTCATTTTTCTCTACATGATTGACGTCTATCACTATAACTTAGTACGACCACTACTATAGTGAAAGGATTTTATTTTTCTGTAATTGTTTCTTGTCTTTCCTCTGCACCAGCTATCAGTAGGTGTAAGACCAATTCGCATTTACAGAATTTTATATTTATTTACACTATGTCAATTATTTCTATGTCAATTTCTTCTTCTGTTTATGTGTGAGTTTTCTACTAATAGAAACCTTACGTTACCCACAACTAAATGTTCTTCTCTCATTCCACATCTTTACTAAAAAATAATACAGTTATGGGAAAGGGCCTTCAGTTTGCATTCCTATTTTGTTCTTCATGCAAAAATTTCTCTTATTTCGACTAAATTGAAACAGCGTTGAAATCTCTCGTTAAATCATTCCCATACTGATATTGTTCTTCAATGACTGTCCCCGCAGCAACTCAACCAAATATTCAACCCGGTCTATCTAATCAAATACATATAGCTTTAAATCTTTTTGACACAATCCTTAAAACTGCAAACACCCGGGAGAAATTGGAACATTCATGGGCAGCCATTGAACAAGATATTACTACCCAAGAACAGTTGGAAGCTAGATAGCGAGAACGTAGAAACCTTCATTAGTTTCCTACACCGAAGGTTAATGTGTTCTTTGTATAAATCTTTAACATACTTTCGGATGCCTCGACACTGTACTTTTAAGCCTTAAGTACAGACTCAGGAACAACACCTACAACATGCATTATGTCTGGGCGAGATGTTGTGATGTACAACAGGCTTCCTATCATTGATCGATATGAGCTTTGATCAACATCAGGTGAATCATCATACTTGCTTAGTTTACATCCAGTCACCATATGTGTACCCACAGGTTTAGAATCTTCCATTTGAAACCTTTTTAGCATTTCTCTTAGGTATTTTTCTTGAGAAATGAGCATCCCTTCGGGCCTCTGAGTAATTTGTAGACCAAGGAAAAATGACAGTTCTCCTATCATAGACATTTCAAATTCAGACTCTATGGAAGAAGCAAACCATTGTACCAATGATTCCTTATTACATCCAAAGATGATTTCATCTACATAAACCAGTACGATGAGAAAATCATTATCCTCTGTCTTAATATATAGATTTTTTTCAGTTGTTCCTCTCTTGAACCCTTTGTTTTTGAGATACATATCCACTCTATGATACCAGGCTCGAGGGGCTTGTTTTAAACCATATAAATCTTTCTTCAACTTGCATACTAAGTCAGGGTTATCAGACAATTTGAAACCCTTTGGTTGTTCCATATAGATTTATTCACTTAAATCTCCATTGAGAAAGGGTGACTTGACATTGTTATTGGATAAATCTATAAGTGCGGACACAAACCGATCTCCCTAGATCCACCTGGATCTAGAACAAAACAGGACAAAACATGATGCCTTCCTTAAGTTTAAGATATTGAATTTACTAACTAAAGAGGGATGAGTGACATACCATTTAAATGTCACTTCCTCTCGCCATCTCTATCCTAGCTCCATTCCAACGCTCATACAATGATGAACCTGCAAAAGAATGTAACCAACCAAAGTCATAGCAATAGCATAAACTCAATATAAACCTATGTATGTGATCAAGGAATCATACAATAAAACACAACAAGCTTTATAGGAAAGGATCATATTACTGTATCATATTAAATGTGAAAGAGAGATTACAACCATTGCCTTGGTTTCGTAAGGTCCCTTCCAACTGTCCTTCATTCCCCACACACTTCTTGCTTCAAGGATTCTGAAACCATAGATCTGATAGCTACTCACAATCTATCTTGACAAATCAAATCTCAAAGCCACTCCAACCAAGCTAATAATTCCAAGCTCAAGAACCCAAGCTAACCCAAGCTCAAGCTAACTTTCTCCATGAGAACTCCTCTCCTTTTATAAGCTGAAGAAGATAAGGTGAGGAGGTTAGGATGATCCCACTAAATCATGAAAGTGAGTAAGATCCAAACCATTCAGATGCCACCTCACCATAGAAGCTTCTCCTTCTAAAAGATTCGAGAAAACGCTCATTTTTCCCACGTGCTGGAATTCTCGCACCCTAGCTATAGAGAAACCTGCGAACACCTCGCATCCTGGCTATAGTGCAACCTGCGAGAATGGGTCATTCTCACACCCTACCTATACAGCAACCTGCGAACTTCCCTTTTTATAAGGTTTTTACATAGGAAAAAGCAATTTCTGTTCTCAGGAAAAGTTCTTCTCCCTTCTCTCTTTAGGAACTCAGTCCACTGACCCCTTTGAAGGCAACAGATAGGTTTACATCATTAATGATCATAGGGATGATGAAAATAATGTGTAATAGAGAGCCCCCCAAAGTATGAAGTTAGAACAGAGTGATAGCTGAAATACTTTGTCGAGTGTGTGTAGGGAACAAGGAACAGTCGGTCGGAAACCCACCAACAAACAAGGAAATACAGTACACTAATATATCATCACTGAGGTAGGCATTCCCATACTCAAAATACAAATGAATCAAAGAATAAATGCCAACATGTGAAGATCCATGTCAAGTAAGATAGGTCATGGCCACGAAACATACACTGTGGATCCATGCCGATATGACTCAAATGTGAACATAGCCACAAAAAATACACTGTGGATCTATGTGTTAAAGACTCAAATTTGAACATAGCCACCAGACATACAATGTGGATCTATGCAACAGTACACTAAATATACTCCAACGCAACCTGGATCTGTCAGAAAATATCCAGGGTCTTCATCTCCACGACTCTATAGTACGAATCTAACCATGTGAATACATGTGTTGAAGTCGAACATGGTAGAAACCACTTGATTACCGGTCATTAGTGTATACTGTTAACAAGTGCGATGGAAATCACTATTAAGGTCAATGACTCCCAAGGTACACTAGTACAATCCCACGAATGTGAATAAATGAGCTGAAGTCGAACACTTGGCGGAATCTTCCGATCAGGGGTCAATTATGAAAACCCACTGTCGAAAGCTAGGAAACCTGCCATTGAGGCATGCAAGTTCCAAGGTACCAATTGGTTTCTAAGTATAATTCCTGGATGATGAGTTGAAGTCGACAGGAAAAGACTCATCACAGGAGGGCCTTAATGTATACCACATCAATGACACGAAACAAGTAACAAGATTTGATGTATATCAGAGTAAACAAGTGATTCAAGACTGACTCAGGGATGGACGACGCAATAGAAGGATTAAAGACTGCAGAAATGGCCGACCCAATAGAAGGCTTTTCAGGTTGGACATCTTTTTGAACATATTGACGACACGACAAATGTCTTGGAAATACTAACTCAACAACAAGGATCACAGACCAATTAGTAATATTATAGGAGTATGATCAGGAGACGAGTGGATTTTCCAACCTAGACACAAGGCGAGTGAAAGGGTGTCATGTTCAAAAGTGACTCTTTCATGGAATACAAGTTTAGACACAATTCTTTCCCAATTTCCCCCCCACCATTTCTCGCGAGTACCTCTTTATTTTTACACAAGCTTGAGGAGGATAAGATATGCTTGTAATGTAAGCTCATCCTTCAGACGAGTCCCTTGGAGTATGTTTAACAAACCCTAGGAAGGAGTGGTTCGGTCCCATCATGGGTCTGTCAATGTTTGTTTAACGAGTCCAGAGATAGAAAACTTGAAGGTTTTTCAATATTATAGAGTTTGGAAAAACACTTAAAAGAGAACTCTCTTAGTTCCTTTTTCATAAAATAGTCTGGACGAGACCAAGAAAGAGATAAATTATCGATCGCCAGATGCGTACTTCAAATACTTTAGGGAGCGTGAGAATAGCAAGGTCGCTTGGAAATCTTTTCATGTTTAGAGAGTCTAAAAGGAGCTTAAAGAGAACTCCAGGGGGTTCCTTTCTCGTATAACCTTTACGAGTCTGAAAAAGTGATAAAAGTATACTCGGTTGCATTCTCATGTATTTACAAGCATGAGAAAGAACAAAGACTAAGCTCATGATTGTTTTCATTTTTACGCAATCTTTAAAACAAAACAAAACTATGCTTGGGATAGATTTTAATTTTTACACAAGATTAAAATCTAAACAAAACTATGCTTGGACCTGGTTTCATGTTTACACAAGCTTGAACCAAAGGAAACTATGCTTGAGGTAGGTGGTTTCATTTTTACACAAGCTTGAACCATAGAAAACTATGCTTGGACTTCCCAACGCATGGTTGGTACTTATCCCCCAGCTTAAGAAGCTAGCGACTCAAACTTCAGCATGAAGTCCAGAGGCTGAGGTCAAATGCCCCCTAAGCTTCATTTCATCCAACTGCAAAGGAGAATGAAATGAAGCTTCAAATACTAGACGAAGAACTTGACTAAAATAGAGAGGGGGAAAACTATTTCATTTTTTAATGAGCTTGACACAAAAACAAGAACTATGCTCGTAACCTATGTTTCATTTTTTAACTAGGTTGCCACAGAGATGAAAAAACTATCCTCATAAGTGGTTTCATTTTTTAACGAGCTTGAAATAAAAAAACCATGCTCAAAGACCTCTATTTAATTTTTTAACGAGGTTGTCACAGAGAAGAAAAAACTATCCTCGAAACCTCTGTTCTTGATCATGGATTCCAAGAGGACAACGCGCTGGAATGACACCATGTCAAGGGACAAAACTCGGTCATGGCTTCCAAGAGGTCTTCACTGGAAGGAAGAAACACACTCTGGAAGGACACCATGTCGAGGGTTGCGACAGGAGTAAAGAGATCAGGCTCTAACAACTCTATCGAAGAGATCACCATGTCAACTACCGGATCTAATTCATCAGAAGTCGAAGCCATGGGTGACAATGCCACATAATTGACCTGTGGCGGGGGCGATACTGCCTGCATACACGAGCAATTTAGGGAGGCAATCCAGGTGGGGTCAATGAATGAAAGTTGATCAACAGTCACAACTCGTCCATCGTGAGGGAAAGATAGCACACGAAAAAGAGTAGACACAATAGCTTTCATGGCATAGACATAATCTCTCCCAAGGAGTAAAAAAAAATCCAAGGAGTCTTGGACTACCATGACATCAATGAAGACAGTTTTCCCTCCCAAAGTTATAGGAAACTAAGGAAGGGTCCCTAAAGGTTGACTAGTTCTTCTGTTAAAATCTAACAGATTCTGCGTAACCGACACAAGTGGAGGACAACCCAAAGCTTTCCAAGCAATAGAGGACAAAATACTAATAGACAAACCTTCATCTATCAACGTTTTGGTAACGTCCCGACCACAAACCTGTACTGTAATCTGGAAAGGAATGTAAGAGGGAAGACGAGGTCCAGTTAGCGCATCCCAATCAAAACAGATGGCCTCATTACTTGGAGGGGGTCCTACGGGAGAAGGAGGAACACCTCTCAGCATGGGAGATTCTGTATCAATGAGAAAAACCTGGGCAGTATCGAGTTTACTCTCGAGCGAGAGAGTAGTATCAACCGATGGAGAGATCAGATCGACCACTTGGGTTTCATTCTCTAATGGGAGAGTGAGGTTGACCGAGGATGGGATCGAATCAACCACTTGGTCTACTGGTGCATCCAAAGACGTGACCAGATTGACCACTTGATCAACCGGACTGACCGGTGAAGGGACCGGAGTGATCATTCCATCAACTATAGGTGGGTTGAGAGAAAACTTGTGATAAGAAGTTGGAAGTTGAGGCTGTGAAATAGTCATATCGTCCAGTAATTTTGAGGCTTCTTCCATATGAGGACAAAGATGAGTTAGATGACTCCCTTTTCTTAACATACACGGGAACTTGGCTCTACTTTTCTTCTTCCCCACCATATCATGACTGGTTTACAGGGGGTCATCAGCATGTTGTTCAGAGGCTAATGACATGGGTTGGCGAGGGCGTGTAGACCATGCTTCTATAACCTGGGATAGACTAGGGAAATCCTTAAGAAGATGGCTACCCTTACAAAGCTTGCAAGGGTACTTGGGCTTACGGGTTGTTTGGGTGATCTTGACATCATCAACACTCCCAACATGATTAATAGTAACTAGTTGTTTTCCAACATGTTTGACAGTGGTTGGAGGTCTGGATCCTTTCTTAATTTTCTTCTTCTTATTCTTCCTTTTCTTCTTCTTCTTATTCACCAAGTTACTAGCTTCAAAACTTTCGCTCGACGAAGAATATGGAACAGAAGGCGACCTTGCAAGCAAAGAAGGTGAAGAAGACCTTACTGGTGAAGACGATGAAGGATCAACATGAGGTTGATTCTCTTGGGGGGAAGTGCTTATGACCAATTCACTTACTGCATTCGGGATTACATGAGTGGAAAACAACCACACTGACAATCCAATTGTGAGACCTAGAAGGCTCAAAGTAGCGATGTGAGGAAGACCAATGTTTCCATAAGAAGGAAAAGCAAAATGTTCCCCTGGAGCAGAGGTTCCTTCATTGGTCATTTCGGGAACTGACGCCATTAAAAACAAAAATCCAATATAGAGTCCTCTAAGGAAAACAAATAGCATACGCTAAAAATCTAGGAAGTAAGCAAACAAACAAAACCTTCTCACAATGAACGCACTAGTTGGTGATGAAATCCAACGTCGTGGGAACAAAGTAAGAAGGGGCTGAGATAGAGCGGGTGGAAAATTTACGTTAACGACCTTCTTAACGTACTTACACCCTGGTGCAAGATCCCACACATAATAGTGGGTATACCCTCCAAGGAGCCCGAGTGAGTTTGGCCAACGTCGATTCCAGGTACCGTGAAGACTTGCCCCTCCACAGTCACCTCGTGTAAAGAACCTAGAAATATAGGCTACTAAGGTTACCACCAACAACAATAAATCCTGGGGGGACAGTCGATAGTCCGATCCACATGCAAGGGCAGGGTATCTAGCCCAAAATCAACTCAAAAGGCTTCCACTCATCATTGTGGGTATACCTCCGAGTGACCCCCGTAATACGTGCAATCTCTACACTGATGTCAACAAAGCAGGGTGAGTAACTTTTCCAACATCAATGTGACCTAGTGCTTGACCCTTCTGTGAGAAGGGCTTCCCAGGACAAAATGTAGTAAGTGGATTTAACTCTCCCTATCACAAGATACTATGTTTGTTTGCAGCTTTGGAAAGTTATCTTTCACACCTATTCCAAAGCCCTACAACTAATCTAATGTAGGTTTTCTACCAGAAAAGATAAAAATTTCTAATCAATTTTTATAAGCGCTTTACTTTATGGCTGTTGTTACTCAAAAGGAAGATGGCGTGGACAATATGGTGTTTTGACCAACTCAAAAATTATGCAAAGATATGAAGGTGCAATCTTTTCATTTCAATGAAATCTATGCTACGAGAAGGAGAAAACATTTATCATTCCCATATGCACATGTCCCAAAGTCTATTAAACTCATCAATATCAATATTCTCAAGAAATGAGAAAAAGGTACTGTACACCAATGCAATTCCACTACTTCAAACACAATAATGCCCCCAATCTAATATAAAGAAATAAAATAAATCCGTTTGTTTCAAAAATTTCACTAAAAGCAATAATGAACTTTCTTAAAACAAAGAAACCCAAACTAAAAGTTTTCTTTTAAAGCGAACTATTCAGAAGAAATCTGATCTTTCCCTAAACAATTCTAAAGAAAACACATGCTTTGTAATTGAAAGACACTCAAAGCAAGAGACTAATCCTTCAAAACCAAACAAAGCAAAAGTGGCTAAAAGCAACTCAAAGGATGTCAAGGAGACTGTAAACAGATCAATATAAGCTCCAAAAGTTCAATCCAGTTGATCAAAGCAAAACTGGGCATCAAAAAATAGGATATCCTAATTCCAAACACAAATTTCAAATGGGTTCGCAGCCTAGCTATAGGGTGCAGTGCGAACATTAGTGAAGTTCGCAGGCTAGACACAGGTAGGGTGCGAACACCTCGCACTAGATTACATAGTAGGGTTCAAACTCAGATGATTCTTGCAGGCCACTAAAGGGTACAGTGCGAGAATGTCTGTAAACACAAAAAATTGGAAAAAGGACAAAAAATTTGAGTGAACTTTCAAATCCAGAGAGTCTTGATGGATCTCCCATAGAATCAGAGACCATAAAACAAGCAATCAAAGCAAGGGAAACTATACTAACTAGGAAACAATCTGTTCCCCAGCGGAGTCTCCAATTTTGTTATTGGATAAATCCGTAAGTGCAGACACAAACCGATCTCCATAGATCCACCTGGATCTAGAACAAAACAAGACAGAACATGATGCCTTCCTTAAGTTTTAGATATTGAATTTACTAACTAAAGAGGGATGAGTGACATACCGTTTAAATGTCGCTTCCTCTCTCCATCACTATATTAGCTCCGTTCCAATGCTCATACAATGATGAACCTGCAAAAGAATGTAACCAACCAAAGTGATAGCAATAGCATAAACTCAATATAAAACTATGTATGTGATCAAGGAATCATACAATAAAACACAACAAGCTTTATAGGAAATAATCATATTATTGTATCATATTAAATGTGAAAGAGAGATTACAACCATCGCCTTGATGTCATAAGGTCCCTTCCAACTGTCCTTCATTCCCCACACACTTCTTGCTCCAAGGATTCTGAAACCATAGATTTGATAGCTACTCACAATCTATCTTGACAAAGCAAATCTCAAAGGCACTCCAACCAAGCTAATAATTCCAAGCTCAAGAACCCAAGCTAACCCAAGCTCAAGCTAACTTTCTCAATGAAAACGCCTCTCCTTTTATAAGCTGAAGATGATAAGGTGAGGAGGTTAGGATGATCCCACTAAGTCATGAAAGTGAGTAAGATCCAAACCATTCAGATGCCACCTCACCATAGAAGCTTCTCCTTCTAGAAGATTTGAGAAAACACTTATTTTTCCCACATGCTGGAATTATCGCACCCTAGCTATAGAGCAACCTGCGAACACATCGCACCCTGGCTATAGTGCAACCTGCGAGAATGGGTCATTCTCGCACCCTGCCTATATAGCAACCTGCGAACTTCCCTTTTTATAAGGTTTTTACATAGGAAAAAGCAATTTATGTTCTCAAGAAAAGTTCTCCCTTCTCTCTTTTGGAACTCAGTCCACTGACCCCTCTGAAGGAAACAAATAGGTTTACATCATTAACGATCATAGGGATGACGAAAATAATGTGTAATAGACATCCATTTGATAGACTTTAAACCTGTTATGACAAGCATAGGCAAGAAACATTATGATAGCTTCTAATCTTGCTACGGGCTCAAATGTTCCATCAAAATCCAGTCCTTCTATATGAGCATAGCCTTTACAGAATAACCTCGCTTTGTTCCTGATAACTTGTCCTTGCTCATTCAACTTATTCTTAAAGATCCATTTGGAGCCAATGACGTTTTTACCTTAGGGTCTTTGAACCATCTCCCATGTATTGCTTTTCTCAATCTGATCAAGTTCTTCATTCATTGCTTTAACCCAGTGATCATCTTTTCTGGCTTCATTAAAATTCTTGGGTTCCAGCATGGATATGAGAGCTATATGAGATTTTTTGATGGTTTTGATTAGCTTTCTCCTGTTTTGTACAACTTTTTCTTTTTCCCCAATTATCTGAATTGCAGGATGATTTTTTTTGAATGATTCTGGAGGAGAAATTTGTAGTTGACTGCTGATTTGAGTCTGTCTAAGTGCTTGAGTCTTCATCTAATTCAGAGTCTTCATTTTCTGATTCTTGGACCTGTTCATATTCAACTTTAGTTGTGTCTTCTATAGAAAACTCATTACTGTATACCTCTCTTGTTGGGATTCCTTCATCAATTTTTACATCAATACAGTCAACCATTTTATGCAACCTCTTATTGTAGAATCTATATCCTTTACTATTTATAGCATACCCTAAGAAGATACCTTCATCAACGCTATCATCATATTTGCCGAGGTTTTCATCATTATTCTTTATGTAGCATTTACTCCCAAAGACTCTGAAGTGTTTGATTGAGGCAGGTCTCCCAAACCATAATTCATAAGGGGTCTTGTTACTTTGTGGTCTGAGGTAGGCTTTGTTGAGCACATGGATTGTTGTGTGTATGGATTCAACCCAGTAGGTTTGACCAATGTTCTTCTCATTCATCATTGACCAGGCCATTTCCTACATTGTTCTGTTTTGCCCTCAACAACTCCATTTTGTTGTGGAGTTATTGGGATTATGTATTCTCTCTTGATCCCATGTTCATCGCAGAATTCCTTGAAGTCTCTTGACATAAACTCTCCTCCCCAATCTGATCTTACTGCCTTTAACCTCTTGCCTGTTTGAGTCTATGTTAAAGCCTTAAATGTTTTAAACTTCTCAAATGCTTCAAATTTTTCTTTGAGAAAGGCTTTTCCTTTTCCATTACTTAAGCCTACCATCCCTTTGCCTTTTATTTTCCCTGGAGCATCATTTCCAAAGGTTACACTTCTTGATTTGCTTTCACTTAGAGATAGAAACTTGCCTTTGTCTCTCGTCATGTGTTTGGAGCATCCACTATTTATATACCAGGGGTTCGTTTTTCGTTGAGTAGACAATACTAATCCACACTTGTTACTTTCCTTCTTCTTCCAAAACTTGACATTTGCAGCAGGGGATTTCGAATCTGGTTCATACTTCCTTAACCGACACTCAATAGATTTATGTCCAAAGTTATGACAGGTGTAGCATTCAACCTCATTATTCAATAAGTCAAACTTATTGTTGCAGTGTTGCCTACTTATTGACTGTTGATTATTTCTTGGCCTCCTTAGTTGTATGTGTCCAGACTTAATTTGGCAATTTGCAGTCCATGAAGGATTATTACTTGACTATATCATTCTTTGTTGTGGGAAGTATTTATTCCTTTGAAATCTTAATTGATCATGTCTAAGTCTTAAGGAATAATTTACAGCTTTTTCACCAAAGTTAGAACTGTAGAAACAATAGCCATATAAAATTCTTTGTACCTGGAAAATGGTTGCCTTCTTTGAGCAAATTGATTTCTTTCTTGCTGATGACGTCTTTAAGCAGAGAGAGCATTGTTTCTTTGTTCTACAGATTCAATCCTATCATCTTTTTCTTTACTCCTCCTGGGTTGCTGATTGTATTCCTTTGTTTCTACAGGATTGTTAATGTCATTGGTTGTACTTTTGACAAACTTGATGGGTTCTTCATTTCCTGGCTTCCCACTGCTTGATCCCTCTTCATAACCCAAACCATTTTTCAGATTTGGATTCCTTTGCTGATTTAGAATGGTGGCTAATCATTCTGAGGCTTTGATACTTGACAGACTTTGATTATACAAGGATTGAAATTTCTCCATTTCTTTCCTTGTTTTTACTACTTCTTGTTCTAATGATTCACATCTTGTCTTCTTTTCTGATAGCTGCTGTTTTAGAATCTCTTCGATTTTCTTTGCCTCTTCCAATTCTAATTTTAGTAGGACAAGGTCTTCACCAGGTTCTTGTATGTCTTTCTCGAATTGTATCAACAATAGTCTTTGCTTTATGTTCTTGATTCTTAGTCTGTCAATCTCTTCCAATGCACTGATCAATTCTCCTTCCATGTCAACCACAACTTCTTCATCATTCTCATCACTTCCTGTGCTTTTATTATCATAGTTCTGTTTGGCCATAAGCATGAATTCATTTACCTTATCTTCATAGGAAGAGTCACTATCAGTGTCTTCTGAGGAGTCATCATTGTTTACACATAAACTTTTCTTTTTATCAGATCTTCTCGATTTGTGCTTCTCTTCACATTCATAGTTCTGATCATGTTTCTTGTGTGGACATTTATTTGGAAAATGACCTATCCTTCCATAGTTAAATCATTTGAAAGGCAATTTACCTTTTTATTTGCCTGATCCCTTCTTCAGTCTCTTCACAAATTTTTCTTCAATTTCATCGGGCTCAGAATCCTCATTCTTGTCTGCTTTAAATGATGCTTCTCTGGAAGTGGGTTTATCTTTAACGATTCTCATTTCATATGCAGTCAGTGTTCCTAGAAGTTGAACAAAATGCAAGGTTTTTAGATCATTAAGTTCTTCTATAGTAGAGACCTTTGGGTTGAACCTATCTGGGAGAGATCTCAAGATTTTCTGAAGTAAAGAAGTTTCCCCAATTGTTTCACCAAGTGCCTTCATTGCATTTACCATTTCTTCTATTCTCAGAAAGTATTTTCCAATAGTTTCATGTTCCTTCATCTTCAGCTGTTCAAACCATATTCTGTAGGTTTGAAGCTTTTCATCCTTTACCTTCTCATTACCCTCATAACTGTTAATGAGTTTGTCCCACATTTCTTTGGCAGTTTCTAGGTGCATAACTTTTACGAATTCTGCTTCTACAAGCCCACTCAAGATAGCATTCGTAGCCTTAGCATTGAAGCTAAATTCTAGTTTGTCATCCTTATTAGCTAGCACAACTAGCTTTACATAACCAATATCTACCACATCCCAGACATCTGCACCTAAATCCATTATGTAGGTTCTCATTCTAACTTTCCAGAAGGCAAAGTTTGTTCCATTGAACAGAGGGGCCTTAGTGGTTGAATTTCCTTCATTTATTGACATGTTTAAGCTCTAGGATCTACCCTTAGATAAAAGGGCCTGGCTCTGATACCAATTGTTGGACAACTGAGAGGGGGGGTGAATCAGTTGTTACTGTGCTTAAACAATTATGCTTCTTTTAAACTCTTTGCAGAAACACTGAAGGGAAATCACAATAGTGCAGGGAAGTAATCAATAGTTTATTCAGCATCAGTCACACACATGTGATACATAGAGACAGATATTTCCTGAGGAAACCCATAAAGGGTAAAAACCGCTTTTTCTTTATATGATAAGTAATAGTTACATTCTTTACATTATCATACATATGAGCACCAACTCATAATGAGGCTACAACCTCTATTTTGCAAGCTACTACTTGCTGAGAGCACCAACTCTCTGTTTTCTCTAGCACCCACT